>JAAGEH010000327.1:448097-521568 GCA_011751065.1 Lasiurus cinereus | reverse complement strand
CCGGAGGCGCAGGAGTGGGACCTCGGGGCCGGAGGCGCAGGAGTGGGACCCCGGGACCGGAAGCGCAGGAGTGGGACCCCGGGACCGGAGGCGTAGGAGTGGGACCCTGAGCGAGGACCGGAGGCGCAGGAGTGGGACCCCGGGACCGGAAGAGCAGGCGTGGGACCCCAGGACCAGAGGCACAGGAGTGGGACCCTGAACGAGGACCGGAGGCACAGGAGTGGGACCCCGGGACTGGAGGCGCAGGAGTGGGACCACAAGCCGCTGGGACAGGGCCCTGACCCCCAGTGCACAGTGGTCTGTCTTCAGCCACTGAGGAGGGAGAGAATAGAGAAAAGAAGAACAAGGAGGAGAGTTTGCAGGTAAAAGTGATCCTTCTGCCTGACTACGCAGAAACCTGGGAAATGGGGGAAAACTGGGTCCCCAGAGGACAGAGGGTTGCCTGAAGGGGAGAGGGCAGAGCTGCTATCACTGCACGGCCCTACTCCCAGCCCACAGAGCCTGTGACCTGCCGGCAGCCAGTGCGGCCTGGGCCAAGGGAGGCTTGTCTGGATTCAGTGTTAAGGCTTTTTCTAGCACCAGTTGGACTCACCACTGAACACCGCTTGCAGCGGTCGTCCTAACACACTTTGGGGATTTTCACCTTCATTCACCTTTCTGATGAACTTTCGTGTGAACCATGATAGGAAGGAGTCTTCAGGTGTCCTGTGAAATCTCCGGCCTGACTCATGGCAGGCCACTCGGGGCAAGGACCCTGCCCCAGCTGGACCCCAACCCAGCTGCTGCCCATGTGCCTCCGGCTCCAGCCCTGGGGGGTATCAGGGCACATCCACTGTCCTGCCGTCCCTCCCAGGAGCATATTTCCAGTCCTCACCAGTTACTGGAACAGCATCTAGGGTGGGAGGAGCTGGAGGCACTGGGAGGGGATGAGACTGGCCTGAGTCAGGACAGTGAGCGCTGTTGCCCTACTTTCTTACCAGCTGGTCCTCCATGTTCCCTGCCACAGGCCACAGGAAAATGACAACAGAGTAGAGAACAAGGGATGGGTGAGGCCAGCCCTCCTGGATGTCCTACAGGGCCCTCGGGGTGATGCTGTGGGTTCCCGAGTCCACATGAAGGCTGAAGTCTCCTCCCAGTCAGAGCAACGGCTCAGTGAGAAGGAAAAGGCCATGTTTCCCCTGTAATCCCAGACATCTTTTTTTTAAAGTGAATCTTTCCTTAAGGACAAAGAAATTATTTTAGGAATTTAAACTACTTAAAGATTGTTAGTACAAATCTCAGCTTCTGCTGCATGAAATTATAAAAGGGAAGTTGTTTACATGGGCTGCCTGGCTGTTTGGATTCATAAGCTTAAGTTAAATAATATTAATTAACCCTATATAATAAAAAGCTAATATGCAAATCAACTGAATGGCAGAGTGACCGGTGGCTATGATGCACACTGATCACCAGGGGGCAGACGCTCAACACAGGAGCTGCCCCCTGGTGGTCAGTGTACTCCATAGGGCATCATGGCTGGCAAGTGTGGTGGCAGTAGTGGGAGCTCTCCTGCCTCCACAGCAGTGCTAAGGATGTCCATCTGCTGGCTTAGGACCACTCTCTGCTGGGAGGAAGCCTAAGCTATCAAACAGCCCCTGAATGTCTGCTGGGAGGAAGCCTAAGCTATCAGTCAAACAGCCCTTGAATGTTCCCAGACTGTGAGAGGATGAAGGCTGGATTGAGAGGCCCCCTCCCAAGTGCACGAATTTCGTGTACTGGGCCTCTAGTATTATTATAAGTATATCATATAAATTAATAACATTAAATAATTAATATTAAAGCATATTAAGGATGATGTGCCTGTATCAGGGTGCCGACATGATATCATGCAACATATTTAAAAAAAGATGATACATACTCTATACATTTGAAGGGTGCTCCTCGTGTGCAAAATCATGCAATTTAATGGTTTACTAAGTCGTGCCTGAGTGTAGTGTGTTTACTAAGCCTGTTTTCAGGACAAGAGCACTGGGAAGAGGAGACATGCTGCCTGTCACTGCAGGGCCATCGGGACAGGATGTTAGAATCCAGAGCCCACGCTGGTCACACTGAGAGTCGGTCTTCCAGGGAAGAGGAATCCACAGAAGAACAGAACCCTCCTGTCTCCAGACAGCAAAACTGCAGAGACAGCTGGTGGGGCTAACCCACTGAAAGGGGTCTGAGGACACTATGCAGTTATCTGGCAAGAAAAAGAAATGAAGTCTGTCAAGGGACTTGAGAGCAGGATGCTGCATGCCTCTTGGTTCTAAGCATCTGGAGGGATGCACTAAAATGCAGACCCCATGTCCAAGAGATGCTCCGGACCTTCTCACCACAGCCTCTACTGAGTGCCCCACATGGAGTGACCTCATCCTGGGAGCACCCATCTCTCCATGTGGAGCGGCCAGTGTTCCCTGGCAGTTTCTCAGGCCCCATGGAAGCGTGGAGACTACAGACAAGATCTCGTTGGTGTGTTTCTCCACATGAGGCACCATTTCCAGGACATGACCTGGTGGGACCTGCTCGGAGCCAAGGTGCCGACGGAGCCCGAGCACAGAGGACCCACCAAGGGCCCAGGCTCCAGGCTGGAGGCAGTCCACAGTAGAGGAAGGATGGCGAAATGCCAGAGGAGCCTTTCAGAGAGTCAGCATCCACGTTCTTGCTCCCCTGGTCTTCCAGATGCCAGGAATAACTGAGGCCCGTCATGGTTCCCTGCCTGAGTGGGTGTGGGAAAGAATTTCTCTTTGGTAACTGAGTGCCCACGATGGAGCCGCCTGGATTGATCCCAAGGCTACAACCAGCTCTGTATACCTGGCTGTGCTGCTCATAACAGTCTGTGATCAGCACAGTGCCTGGCGCTCAGTCCTCAGCCCATAAGCACTGAACAATCAGAAACCCTCAAGGACCTCTTACCAAGTCTCCGGAAAATCGCGGCTCTTGGTCTTAGTCCTTCAGGGAGGAGTGGGAGACGCACGAGGACAGAGAGGGTGATTGAGGGCGCCGTGGCCTCTGCGATATTTCCATGGGAGGGCTGCTGGCTGTTTCTTCTCCCCTTTGAGCCTCCAGCCTCTCACTTGTGCCACAGAGAGTGGGGCCAGAGACATTCTAGGTCAGACAGACTATGGCCCAAGTTCATGGCTTTCAGCTGAGACCCAGAGGAGTAGGACCCTCGTGCCCTGCACCTGGCCACACATGGCCACATGCTGCACAAGGAGTCCCTGCTGAGAAGGCAGCCCCACTGTCCCGCAGACAGAGACCCTACTGACCTGGGGACCACTGGTTCAGGACCAACCCTGACACAGGGAAGAGTCCGGCACCCATAAGACAAAGGCCTCTGACATGTTACTCGGTAAGGATCTGTGCCTGGCAGAATTAGCAGGCCTCGACCAAAGCTGAGCCTGGTTCACAGGAGTTTTCACACGCCGCTCTGTGGGAGGGGCTTCCCAACTCCTCGCTTATAGCACAGGTCCCTCGAGCTCGTTCCTGGACCTGCCTGGGAGAAGACACAGTGAAAGGCCAGGCGAACTCCAGGGCAGGTCTGTAGGGGGACCTAGGTGATCAAGACAATGATCAGCAGCATCAAAGCCTGAAGCAAAACTGCACGTGTCCCCTTGGCTTAGAAAAGTAGACGAGGACATTCTATAGTTTAGAAAGACTCCCACTCAACAGCTGTGATGTGCAAGAAGAATGCCAGAGAAAGTAGTGTTTGTGAACATGTGTATGTGGGAGCGAGGATGTGTGTTACCTACAACCACTGCTAATTCAGATCACACTCCCTCTCCATGGTACAGAGCCACAGCTGAGTTTGCTCACTGGACAAAGAAATAGTTACTGGCAGCAACATCTCTGAGATGTCTCAATCCCACTCTTATGTCACAAGTGGGCTTTGTAACTGAATTTTATCTTCGTTTGTGATGTAACAGTTTGCCGAATCTGCCACCTTCTGAGTGAGTGGCTTCACTACTGATCTGAGGGTGAAGGTCAAAGAGATGGCAGACAATGCCCTCACCACACGCTAAACTGCTAACTCTGCCAGGCACAGATCCTTACCGAGTAACATGTCAGGGTGACCAAGAGCTAGTGTCCCAAGATTTCTGCAAAAATACACAGTCCCCAAGCAAAGACCCATCTGGCAAATCTATATGTGTACACCTCTTCAATAGGTGCATAGAGATGCAAATTTTGGATGCCCCAAAGTCAAAGTATTCATTCATTAAATCCTAGCACTTGATTTTTGGGACAATCCTTTAATTTGGGCTCACCTGCTGGGGAACTGAAGATAGCTATGTGTATTTACGGTACATATGTCTGCACTGCAGCCTTGCTGTGTAACGGGAACGTGATTCATACTGCCCTATTGGCAGGAAGCAGGCTCCCTGGTGAAGCTTCCTGCGTGTAAACAGGAGGAACATGATGAATCATCTCCCACCATCTCTTAGTGCAAAACTGCCGACTATATAATTTAAAATTTGCTGCCAGGAATATCCATATAATGTGAATGTACACAGAGAGTATCAAATACATTAGGGAACTAAAGCTCTATTAAGACTTCCTGCAACCCAAAGAGAGCCCATGAATAATTCACATCCCCACGCATCAGGCCACCTAAAGGTGAGTACACACACAGGGCCCACAATTCTGATGAAGACTGGGAAGTTAGCAGAACCATTGGCTTTAATGTCAGTTTGGTATTTCAGTTACCTTGGAAGATCAAGTTGTCTTCTCAGCCCCTCTGAATGGAATTGGAAGTCTGGTAATTTAGGGTGACAGTGGGAAGGCTGCTTGACTTGGGTGGGTGGGTGGGGAGGGCACCCAATGTGTGAACTAGGGAACTGGGGGCTTGAGATAATGGTGACAACGCAACCATGGCTCTTTCTGCATCCCTTCTGCTCCTTCCCATAGGCTGGTGGTTGGCTGCCTGGGACCCCAACTGACAGGCAACCTATGGGCAGTATAAATGCAAGATCCATCTCCCAACAGGAAACCAAGATCATTTGTTTTCTGTTGATAAAATGGGAAAACCAATGTTGGATGGATTTTAAGTGTGAAGTGCTTCTCCATTCCTTGATTTATTTTGCTTTTTATTTTATGCTAGAGGCCCAGTGTATGAAAATTCATGCACTGGACAGGAGGGGTCCCTCAGCCTGGCCTGCCCCCTCTCACAACATTTCAGTAGTTCTCAGGGGCGGGAGGTGACCTGGGATTAGGGGAAGGTGACACCTCCATCACACCTCTGCTGCTGCCACTGCCAGCAGTGCAAGCCTCGGCCAGCCCTGGTTACCTGAGCCCTGAGTGGCTGGGGGGCTGAGGGGACTGGGGGACTCCGAAGACAAGCTTATGGAGCGGCTGGACACTGATGGGGGTGGGCCCAGCCATGCACACACCTGCCATTCCAAGGGAGCTGAGGGGACTGGGCACTGCCATTTTGTGGCTATGGGGGCCCTCATCTTTGAAGGCTTGGCAGTCAATTAGCATATTTCTTCCTTTTTGGCTGTGGACACTGCCATCTTTGTGAGGGTGTGACGGTCAATTAGCATATTCCCTCTTTATGAGGTAGGTAGGATTAGGATGCTCAGTAAACATAAATACCCAGCAAGCTCTCCCTGAGAGAAAGCAATGATTCACATCTCACTCCTTCCTTATCCCACCCCGCCCCTGGCTCTTGGCTTCTACAGGCCCCTCTGCACCCACATGCATGCTGAGATAGAATATCCAGCCCACAGTATGTGGACGCTCTGTGACTCTCCCCTTTCATCTTCCTCTGGGTCACATCAGTGCTTTTACAGCTGCACTCTCCTGAGCTGGACAGAAGAAAACGGAAATGGTACAGGACTCCATTGACACTTCTGGGTAAGGAAGGGCTGAGGCAGTAACTCAGGCCCCTGAAGCTGGTGGGACTGATGACCACATGCTTCCTTGGGAAACCTCCCCTTACTTACACTAGCTGAGATGAGTGACAGCTGGCTATGGATGCACTCTGTTTTAAGAATGATATATCCACTCTTGGGGTCCAATTTGCAAAATTCCTCTGCCATCAACAAAACAAAAGGCAACTGACAAAATGGAAGAAGATATTTGCAAATGATAACTCCCTTAAGAGGCTAATATCAAAAATACATGAAGAACTCATACAACTCAACAACAAAAAACAAACAATCCAATTAAATAATGGGCAGAGGACTGGAATAGACACTTGTCCTAAGAAGACATACAGATGGCCAATAGACATAGGAAAGATATTCAACATCATTAATTATAAAAAATGCAAAACAGAACCACAATGAAATCTCATCTTCACACCTGTTAGAATGGCCATTATCAATGAGACAAGTAGTAACAATGTTGGTGGTTGTTGAGAAAAAGGAACCCTTATACACGCCAGTGGGAATATAAACTGGCACAGCCACTGTGGAAAACAGTATAGAAGGTCCTCAAAAATTTAGAGCTACCACATGACCCAGAACCTCCTTTCTGGGTATTTACCTGATAAATCTGAAAACATTTATTCATGAAGATATATGCACCCCTGTGCTCACTGCAGTGGCCAAGACATGGAAACAACCAAGGTGTCCTGCGATGGAGGAATGCATGAAGAAGTGGTACATACATACTCTCAGCCTGAGAAAAGGCAAAATACTGCCATTTGCAGCAACGTGGATGGGGATAGGAGGACAAAGTCAGGCCGGACGCCCCGCGTCAGGGCGTTGAAGAGAGCTCGGGTGCACCTTCCTCCCAGGTTCTGGGGAAGAGCTCAGCACAGCCCTCCGAGCCAAGGACCAACAGGTTCTCTCCCACTTCCACTGGCCCTCACTTCCCAGCAGGTGGGTCAGCAGGGGGCCCAGAGGGTTATGAAGGCCTTCGTGGGAGAGTCTGGTGGGTCTCCTCCTCTGGACAGTCCACCTAGCTCTGCCACCTCTTGGCACGTGGTGGTGACAGCCACTGTCTGACTGCTAATGTGGGGGCTGCCCCTGGGGAGAAGCCAGGCTTCCTAGGCACCTGCCTTCCAGGGACAACCTGGCCCACGGCCCAGCTCTTCCAAACACACTGACAATGAGTGGCTCCGGGTCTGCAGGCCCTAAGCAGAGTCAGTCTGCACCAGGAGGCCCTGGACATCCCCACAGAGAAAAGGTCGTCAGTGTGCACATGGGAAGGCTTGAAGGAGACCAGTCTTCTGAGAAACCCTGTATTGGCTGAGTTGACGGGGCTCCTAAGTCCTGCCACTTCTCAAGGTCTGTCTCCTGCCAACCAGGGAGATGCAAAGTGACAAGGAAAAAGAGTTTTTATTCTCTTCAACTCTTCTCAAGGTCATTTGGCTCAAAGTTGGGAGAAAAGTTTCTTGCTAGAAGGTTTGAGAGAGAGAGAGAGAGAGAGAAATAAAAGACAGAGAGAAGGAATTGAAGTTTTCTCACGAGAGACGATGGAGAGAGAAGAGAGAGAGAAAGGGGAGGAGAGAGAAGACAGAGGAGGAGGGGGGGCACTTTCCACGCAGCGCCTGAAGTCTGGGTGAGCGATGGGTGTGCTGAGGGCGAAGTGCAGGCCTGTTATTGCTTTCAGTAAATGGCCTAAGGCCAATGCCTTTGCCTGGGCCTGCCTTTGACAAGAAGGAAAAGAGAAATGTAGTTGTAATATTTCCGCTCTGGAGCCTCGTGCAGCTGTCAGCGTGGCCCGGAAGCACAATGCAGCCTGGAGTGAGCAGCTTGCCAGGCAGCCCCACCAGAGCCCCGGGAGCCGGGTGCACCCTACCTCCGGGTGGGCAGCTGGATGTGGGGGCTCCAGGCTCAGGAGGCTGTTGGAGAGGATAGGAGGTTGGGCACAGTGTATCCCAGGGTATTGTCAGTTGGACTGAAGAAGGCTTTTCTGGTTTCATCTGCAACCTGCTGGTCACGCTGGAGGTCAGAGAGAGTTCAAATTCCCACCCCGTGTACCAAGGCTCACATGAAATCAGAGACAGAAGAGGAGGCAAGGAACCCCCAGCAAGGCTGCATGTCCCGACGCCAGGCACCTCCGGGACACAGCACCCATGTCTGAAGGTAGCGGACATATTCTGCTGGGCAAGATGCCAGCGTTCACTGTTGGGACAACTTTTGCTTGAATGGAGGGCACCTCTGAAATGTGACGGTTCTCTTTGGGGACCAGACTGATGGGTGACTTCCTCTCATTGCCTGAAGCAAGATCTCCAGCTCACCAATTAGACCCCATGGGAGGCAAGGAAGGGCCCTACATGCAACTTTCACTAGGAGGGCGTGCACCCACAAACAGAGTCCTTGGAGGCTCCTCTAACTGCCCTGCGGTGTCGCTGCTGAGAATGCTCTCACTTGGTCCAAAACCGCTTCCTAAGAGTTTGCTAGATTTCCATGTCCTTCAACTTAAATGGTAAAAACCTGAGAAAGGGAGGGAGTGTGGGAGAGAGGGAGGGAGGGAGGGAGGGAGGGAGGGAGGGAGGGAGGGAGGACGGGAGAGAGATTTAATATCTTTCTAGATTTGGATACATTATGTAGGTGAGGGAAGAATCTTGGCAATCTGCACAGTTAAATGTTCTAAATGCTGAGCTGGGCAGCCGAGTGTAGGAGGAAGACAATTCCATTCTGGTGAGAAAGTTACCCAGACTGAGGCTGCCCCATTTTTTTCATTTCAATCCATGGCCCTGATATTTTTTAAAATGACCAAAAATGAAAACGTATTTCCCTGACTGCGCTATCTGGAGCGTCCCCTTCAACAGCGAATGCTGTATAACGGGTTCCTCACACATGACTGCTGGTTAAGCCATCCATTTAACCTTTCTGCAAAGCACTCCATTTTCCTCTCCTGGAGACCCGGGCTTTTAAAATCAGCCAATCAATTCTGCAAATTGTGCAAGCCCATAGCACTCGTTTAATATTTATTATGTTGGGCAGAGTGGAGTTGACTGGAGTCATGATACACACAGCACACATACGACCCAGATGGAATGAGTCAGCTGAGACTGGACGGGGCACACAGGGAGACTCCCTGGACTCTGCTGCTTGACATCCAGGCTTCGCACAGGCAACTCTGTCCTCACTGTACCTGGCACCCGCCTCCTGCGCCCCTGCCATGTGGGGCTGCACCTGTAGGGTGATCTCTGTCCAGGGAGCGAAGCATCCAGGGCTACAAGTGTCCATTTTGCTGTCAGATTTCATACAGCATGTTAAGCATTTGCATGATTTTGAAAACAATATACAGAGTATCTCGGTTCTCAAACTTAATTTGTTCTGGAAGACTGTTCGGGAAGCAATTATTTGAAAATGGAATAATTTTTTTCCCATTAGAAATAAATTCCATTACATTAGAAAGAATGTAAATTGAATTAATCCATTCCAGACGCCACATAATTCCCTGCTTTAACCTTCCTATATACAGCACATACCTAATGCCCTATCTATCCATAAACAAACACTTCTTTTCTTAAATGTATCAAACCACCCCTAACAGCCTTAAAGGAATCTCTGTCAGCACTGGGCCAAGGGTGTCTCTCAGGAAGTCAGATGCAGCATCTTCACTTATACCCACGTCACTGCCTCTGAAATGCTGTCCTAGCTGACTGCTTTTCCTTTTTCCAATCAACACAGTTTGTCCACCCCTGTGGTTGCCTGTGATCCTTGTTTCTTTCACACCCTTAGCAACATTAGGGCTCCTAATGGCCTTTTATGTTTTAAAATTGTGCCAATCATCCATTTTGCCAGCAACAAAAGAAAAAACGCACATAAATATTCACAGCACAATTTCCTGAGTGTGACACGGGGCTGTGTCCTCTGAGTCCACACCCAGGTTGTTACATTGTCCCATGTCCTCCATGTCGGGATCCAGTGTGACACTGTCCTGTGCCCTCCGTGTCAGGTTCCAGTGTGACACTGGCCTGCAGGTTTGTAAGATGGTACAACTGGGGGAAGCAGGCTAAAGTGTCCCGGGATCTCTCCATATTATTTTCGACACGTGCATGTGGGTCTACGAGGGTCTCAAGCAGAAGCTCGATGAGAGGGAAGGACAAAACCACACTCAAGGCCTCCTTGTTAGGGGAAGAGTGAACTTGAGGGAAATTCTACCAGTGATGACGAAAGCAGGCCGCGTTCTGAGGAAGCGTGCTGATTAAATAGGATGTGATCTAAGTCATATCGTATGCCTGCCAGACACAATGGAGGTCAGTGCAGAAGAGAGTTCCTCATTAGTTTGTGGTTAAGTAATGGTTATATTTCTAGCTCTATCTGTCTATGAATCTGTCTAGAATTCCAGAGAGTGAATGGATAGATCTAGTATAAACACACACACACATATACCCCAGGTCACTGAGCCAGGAGTGAAACTAGAATCCTGGTTTCAGCTGCTTCCAGTCAAAGACTGAAGTTCCCTCCAAAGTAAACCACACCCCAGAAAAGGAACACACTTCCCCTACTTGCCCTTGCCCAGGACCTGCCACAGGGGTGTCAACAGCCACTTGGTTTGGGGCGGTCCATGGAAATCAGAGTCTGAGGGGTGTCCTTTCAGTTGACTCCTGGGGTTTGCCACTGGCTCATTCACCTCCACAAAGAGGAGGTGATGGTGACCATTACTAACCGTCCCTTGACTGAAGCCCCCTAGGTCAGTGGTCGGCAAACCCATTAGTCAACAGAGTGGCAAACTGCAGCCGAATGTCGCTTGTAAGCCGTGGTTTGCCAACCACTGCCCTAGGTCATTAAAGGCACAGACCTACTTGGCGGCCCTCTGAGCGAGCCCGACCTACTCCCCTTCCGGTAGAGGCTGGACCAACAAGCCAGGATGTTGAGTGAGACACGGATGGGACTCCCAGGACCCTCCCACACGCCCATTGTGGGCTTGGCTTCCGATGTACACACATGCCAGCACTTAAAAAATCACATACTAACTACGTTTACTGTTTGTCCCTTAATTGTCATAAAGCTGCTCACAAAGATAATAAGAATTATAGGCACAGAATCTCCACCTTTTAATCTTGATTTTTAAAAGTTGACTATTTGAGAGAGGAAGGGTGAGTGAGAGAGAGAGGAAGAAAAGGAGAGAAAGAGAGAGAGATTTGTTGTTACAGGTATTGACGCATTCATTGGTTGATTCTTACATGTGCCCTGACTGGGAATCGAACCCACAACCTCGGTGTGTCAAGATGATGCTCTAACCAACTGAGCCACCCACTCAGAGCTTAATCTTGATTTTTAGTGACAATTCCCCTTCATTTTACCCTTTAGCTGGAATCTGACGCTTCCATCCCTGTCTCTGCTTTATAAAATACATAAGCTGCCCTCATGGTAACTAACATACATGGACTTTTCAAACTACACCAGCACCTACAGCACCAGGAAACTGGATAGGCTGCAAGGTGCATAATAACAAGCATTCCAGAAAACGTGAATCTTACTCCGGTGAGGGCTATGGTCTGTCTATGAATGCAGACAGCTTCCTGGCTGAGCCCCCTTCTCCCTAGGCTCCCTGTGGGGGCTCAACTGGGCCGGGTGTGCTCCTGGGAGGTCTATTCCTCTGACACAGGGGCCCAGCAGAGGCAGAGCAGGTTTCTCCAGCGGCTGACCTACACCCGGGGCCAGATGCTGGGGAAAGGAGTGGCCATGCTTTCTCCAGTGTCTCCATTGGACAGCGCTCCTCTTTCCCCTTCCTTCCAAGCCAGTCATCCCAGGCTTGGGGCCTCTTCCCCTGCGGGACTGCCTCTCAGGTAAATGGTGTGGACAGAAAAGGGGCCACGTCCTGAGCCTGACAAGTTCGGGGCGTGGGGAGAGGGAGGAGGGACTGCAAGGTGGCCTTGCCAACTCAAAGAAACATCGGATGTCTGAAATGAGAACTTTCTAACTAAAAGCAAATCATGGTGGGTGGTCACATGCTGGGCCAGTATTTTTTCTGCAAAGGTCATGCTTCTCCTTACCTGAGCCTGTCTGCTGTCCTGTGTTGCATCTCTGATAACATACTTGATAACTTGTCTTTGGAATATAGAGTAATTTTCTTCCCCCTTCCTACTCCCCTACCTCAGAGCACAGCCAGGGGCCCTATCTCCTCATTGTTATTGTCATGCTAACTCATTATCCTGTGCCCACAAATGTGAAGGAACTCTCTCAATTCCTTTTACTTTATATCCAACCCCACAGGTTCCCCACTGTGCTTTCCTCTGCCTCCTTAACCAACCACCTTTGATTTAATGTATAAAATAAGGTGCAAATGCCTTTCTCTGGAGCCTTCTCTCAATCCATCCAGATTGTGCTTCTGGGTCAATTTGGCTCAAACAAACATGGAAGAATTCTTACAGGTTTGGTGATGGAAGCCACCAAGGAGAAGAGCAAAGAGTTTAGGTTCTCTCACATCACACCAGCCAGCATTTCAAACTGTTCACAGGCCTGGCCTCAGGTCTCCTTGTCGAATGCCCTCATCCCACCTCACAGCTGCCACCTCCTTTCTCAGTTCATCCGAATGTCCTACACTCCAAAGGCTTCCATCCAAGCCCTGCCCCTCAGCTGTGGTTCCAACAAATACCCAACTCTTCTTCTCCATGAGAACTACAAGACTACAGTACCAAAGGGAAATACATAAAAGCAGGATATACAGTAGGAGCCTATTTATTTCACAGGTGGATGTTGATTTTTCCTGTTCCTTTGTCACCCTCAGGGTTCCTGGAGCAGAGCTGCACACACAGGTAGCACAGCCTGCAGAGAATCTGAAAGTATAATATGCTTTTTATTTATAGCAAAATCACGCCAACATTCTCCATTTAGTTTTGAAATCTGCATGTAAATAGCTTCTAAGGACTCCTACAGCACAAGTGCACTTCCTTAGCCCTCCATGGAAACAAGAGTGAAAAACTGCTCAAGAACCTCTAGTTTTGCTCATACTATATAATAAAACCCTAATATGCAAATCAACTACTGGTTGCTATGACACACACTGACCACCAGGGGCAGACGCTCAACACAGGAACTACTCCTGGTGGTCAGTGCACTCCCTTGTGAGCTGGGCTCACGGCTGGCAAGGGCAGTGGCATTGGTGGGAGCTTCTCCTGCCTCTGCAGCAGCACTAAGGACTCCTTGGAGGATGTCTGCCTGCCAGCTTAGGCCTGCTCCCTTGGACATCCCCGGAGGGGGTCCCAACTGTAAGAGAATGCAGGCCAGGCTGAGGGACCCCCGGCCCCTCAGTGCACAAATGTCATGCACTGGGCCTCTAATATACCAGATACAGGAAGAATGATCTCCAAATGTTAGTTACCGAACATCTGGACAGAAAGTGTGTTCATTTCTAGGTTTCCTATTTGAAAAAATTACTGGGTCTTAATCCTGATCACTGATGGAAATGAGTGGCCTTGGGGCTGCTCAGCCACCCCTTGCTCCAAATCCCACCTCTGACACCGCCCTGCAGGCTGGAGTGATATTTTTGTGTAAGATACCACACATTTTCATGTTTTAATGCCTTGTACACTGTTTTCTTTGCTTTGAATCCATTTGGTCCACATGGGATATCTGTACTTACTTTTAAGCCTCTAATGGAAATATCCCTCCTGGTGATTTCCTGCCAGGTGAAACTAACTACCTCACTGGGGTTTTTTGAGAACACTTTATCCTTGCATCCACTTGGCACACTGTGTGGTGCTTCCTTACCACATCCCATCAGTCACCCACCCATCCATCCATCCAACAGACATTAGCTTAGCACACCATCCTTAATCTATGTGCTTTGGCTAAACATTAAAGTGCAGGCTACTGCTCACAGAAGGAGAAAACAAAAACAGTGTCTGTTAGGAGTGGCAGGCTTTCTGCTTGCACATGACATTTGGGATCTTGCTTACTGCTCTCAAAATCTTACAGAAGTAATCTCACCTTCTCTTACAGATCAGACAACTGAGAGCAGGTGGTTAAAGAACCACTCACGTTACCTTAACAAGCCCATCTTTGCACCAAAGAGGGCCCTATGCACTTTCCTAGTCAAGACTGCTCATCAGTCTTTTCCCCATGAATAAACCAGTAACAGTGTTTATATTGCAATGTTTTAAAAATCTTGACAAGTATGTTTGTAGTTCACAGACATTGTTTCCCATCAGTGAATGGTCCAGACAACACTGGCAGAATCAAAGCCCAGCATCCCGATGCAGCAAACCCTCCCCAAATAATGAAGTGTCAACAGAATCCCCCTCCCCCTTCTCAGGTTCACAGGTCTGCTCACTGGGTTCCTCTGCACCCACAGCAGTGGCCCTTTGGTGATTAGCTATCAGACACGTCTGAGAATATACATTCTCACATAGAAATGCTTCCCCTTTTAAACACTTGGCGTGTTTCTTTTAACATGCCTGACAACAGAAACTTTCTAGGTCCTTATTTGTTGACTAGGAATAGTTCTTCAAAAGCCCACCCCATGAAAAACCAGGATCTTTTCTTCCCTAAAAAATGGCAGCTTTTGCCTGGTGAGTGTGTGTGCCTTTTGGACCCTTTATCTCTTTATCCTCATCTCATTCTTTTTGTAGAAAGATTCATCCATATGTTTAATCAACAGCAAACCCAGAGAATCTCTTCTGGTTTGGGAGGGGCAGGAATAATTCTTTAAGGAAACACAACCCCAAGCTGAGTTCCTGGACACGTTTGCAGAAAAGCAAGACACCATGAACATCACTGTGCACTGCGGCCGCTGTGCCAGCAGTGGCTCCTGAGAGGCAGGCCTGCCCTGGTTATTCCAGGAGGGACGCCTGGTTTTTAAAGATACATTCAAGCCTGTCACCCCTCACCTTTGAAAAGGAAGAGCTACCATGTATTTCTCTGAAGCCGTGAGAGGTCTGGAGAAGTGGTGGTGAGGCTATCAGCCCTGTTTTCCTCCCTGGGAATCCAGCCAACTTCCCTTGCAAGGGCAGGCGGAGGCACGGTGCTCTGGCCAAGCTGGGCCTCCTAGGTGGCGCCCAGGTTCCTGGGCAGCACCGTTCCCTCAGAGACCTGCCGGGCAAAGACCAGTCACACACTGGAGGGGTGAGCGCAAGCCCACTTTACATTGATTCTGGAAAGGGAGACCTTGTCCCTGCCCTCAATTCTTTAACCCTCAATATCAATCAGATAGACATTTGAGCTTTAGGATCATAAAATATTTATTAATTTCCAGCTTTTAATGTTCATGAATAAAAAGCCAAATTAATAATTTTTGAGTGTTGGTTAAAAAGACACTAAGAATGTTTTCCAAGGGACGGTGTTCAAGGCCAAATGGAGAGCCGCCCCCTGACCGGTCCCCACCCCTACTCAACCCCTGCCCCCTGGCAGAATGCTCAGCACAGTCTGTCCTTGATGTGTCTCTCACACGAACTTGGAGAAGTAAAATGATTTCAATACATTATATTCTGTTTCTTTGTTTTTCCTCTTTGTTATGGTTTGTGTGGAAGCATACACTAAGAAAAGAGAAGCCAGACCACAGAGTCCAACAAAGACAGACTCGCTGGTCCCAGCCCAGAGACCGGGGGGTGGGGAAGAGGTGGGGAGTGGGTATCAGGGAACTGCTGAGAGAAACCTGCATGATGGCCATCCACACCGTGATCCCAGAGGCTGAGACACAGGGTTTTCCTTCTTCAGGATCCACTTCTGTCAGAACTTCCCTGCATCAAAGAGCAGGGTATAGAGCCCTGAGTTGCAGGAATAAATGTCCCGCTGGAGGGTGCCATCAGCCACCCTCACCGTGTGCACAGATCCCAGGCACCCCCGATGGAGCGTGCAGGGCATGCCTGTATTTTCACAGGTACCATCAGGTTCCATCTCAATCCCAAGACGTTGTGTGGCGGCAGGAGTGGCTTCACCTTATGTAGGAGAAAATGTGGGGTCACAGGGTAGAAACCTACCTACCATCATTGAGGGAGGCTATAGTAGAATCCACACGCAGATTCCGACGTGTCCATAGGCCCGAGCCTTTCTCCTGTACCGCATGGCATCAGCCCCAGGCAGGAACCATGGTTGTCCTGGCTGATATCCTCCCTCTTCCTGGCAGATGGGGCCAGTGGTCCAGGCAGACCCAGGATGTCTGGAGGACCACAAAGGTCCCATCCACCTCCCGCATTTAGGCCAAGGGACAGAGGTTCACAGAGGGGAGGCCCTGGGCCCTGTTTCACCCGCCTCTGGGGAAGGTGGAACTGGAACCCAGGTGCCCAGACCAGGGCTTCTTTCTCAGATCCGCAGAAACCCGAATGCAGGTTAGATATGAGGCCAGCCCGGGGCAAGGGAACACCACCTGTGACCTGGGACCCCCTGAGACTGCCCAGGGAACCAGGTGAAAGTGAGCACATGTGTTGCATTGTTCTCCCGCCTGTATTCATTACCTGTGACATAGCCCAATGCTCATTCTTTATTGAAATGCACAGACAGAGGTCTGGCATTTAAATGCATAAATATGTCTGTTGAGCATCAATATGAACACTTTGGTTATCAGAACATCAGGGTCAAAGTCTGGGGCTCTGTGTGCTTATTAGACATTGTGTGTCTCAAAGAAATGTGGACAGTATTGCAAAACCTTCACCCACACAATCTAGCTGCCTACCAATGGGCAAAAGTGGGATGTGGGTCCGCCTTTGAGCTCGGATGCACAAGGAAAGTGTATGAGATGGAAGCTGCACAGGCAGCAACACCAGGTCCAAACTCCCCTCCCTCCCTCCACCCCTCCACACAGCCTGCTCCTGCTGCCTCCCCACCAGCTGCAGGGGAGCCTCAGCGGGCCCGTGTCTCAGTCATCACCGAACACCTCCCATCCCACTGGACCTCAGTGACTCCAAAGAGAAGCTTCTATTTCAGGGGAAGTATTGTCCTTACCCTTGAAACTAGAGTTCATTGCTCAGAGGACCTCCAATGCCCCACTGGACACTCAAAGCTGTTGGCATGAGAAGCTTGGGCTGGGGGAGGGGGGTACGCGTTAAAGTCCTCTGAATCCATTGCCCTACAGGGTTCAACTCGTCATCTTCTGCAGAGACCAGAATTCAAGGAAGAGTCACCACAGCCGCAACATAAGCTTTTACCCTTAGGCATAGCCACTCGACTCTTAGTGCACATGGTGATGCTTTTACCTTGAGACGGAACCATTAGGATGTCAGAGCCAGAAGGGACGGGCAGATGGGATAATTATTCTTTATCTGGCTGCCCTTTAGAATGGCCTGTGGAACCTACACTATAGATATTGGTCACGTGGGCCCTACCTCTGTGACTTTACCTTAATTGGAGCGGCTCCAATCAGAGTCCAGGCAGGGCGAGTTCTAAAAAGCTAGGCTACCTGGACAGGAATTGTGTTGCTTGCACTACCCACCTCCCCAACGTCATAGACAAGAAACAGGTTCAGAGAGGGCATGGAACCACTTTGGGCAAAACCATGGGAAGGAGGGACCTCTTGCATCCTGCTCCTCGCTCTGCTAAACCGCACATGGCTGTTCCTTCAAAGGCAAGTCTGGTTGGTTCATGCTATTGTGTCCATGTCAGAAAGTTCATAGGAAAACACGAATCTATTTTGCCTCTTCTGGTAAAGTTCAAGAGGCTCTGCTGGAACACAGATACCTGTTGTTCAGCCAGCTGAGGAAGCAAACGGTCACACAGAGCATCCGAGGCCTGACTGGCACCACCCAGGACATCCATCAGCACTGGGTACACTAGCAGGCCTAATCGCAAGGCTATTGAAAGCACAGATCCCAGAACTCTTCTGTGTCCGACTGTAGGCAGGCCAGTCCTGGGTTGTTTAAATACCACCTCTTGCTACCAATAAGACATATGATTACACACAGAGAACCTAGCAAGTCACAGGAAGACTGCCACTGTGTGAAACTCCCTCCTGTCTCTCAGAAGGAGCCCTGGCTATAGACCAGTTTCCCTTGGAGCTGTCGGAACAGAAGTGGTTTTTGCTGATCTAGCGACCACTCTGGGGTCAGGAAGTAAGGCCGACAGACCGGAGGAAGGCGGACAATTGGCTTCAATTTTGGTATCTACATAGCCAGGTCCCCACTGGGAGGCTTTTAAATCTATTCTTTGACATTTTTTTTCTCATCCATCTCTGAGTTTTAAAATTTTATTAATAGTCTGGAGTGACTAGCATGAAGCCACCACTAAGGGCATGAATAATTCAGAGTTAAGACTGCAGGGTAATTACAGCCCCATTTGCACCCCAGCCCAAGGAATGGAGGCTCTCACAGGACTGAGGTCACGCTCCCCTCTCTGGGCTGTGCTGCTGGCTAGAAACCCAGGTCTTCCTTTCTGCCAGCGGGCTGCCCTGGGTGCTGCTAGTTCGGGAGCCTGTGTGCCCCAAATCTCTTTCGGGGGACATCCCAGGGCCCCAGGGCCTCCCTTTTAGACACAGC
The DNA here is from genome assembly GCA_011751065.1 of Lasiurus cinereus. Lineage (NCBI taxonomy): Eukaryota > Metazoa > Chordata > Mammalia > Chiroptera > Vespertilionidae > Lasiurus > Lasiurus cinereus. Next base: position 503,240 of record JAAGEH010000327.1, on the reverse strand, counting down.
CAGCGGGGGACAGGGGCTTCATCTGAAACTTTGGGGTGTTGATTCCAATAAATTTCCAGATCATTGGAGGTACCAAGGACTAAACTGAAGCTTACATACAAATTATCCCACTGTCATCAACATGTCTCCACATGACTTCGATCTTTTCCCCCCACGTCATGGGGAGGAACTCCTCTGGTCTGAGTAGGATCTCAACAGACTATTTTCAGAGTCTCTGACAGCCAGAAGCCCTACGTTCACCAAAGGGACCCAGGCTTTCTCAGACTCAATCTGGCCAGACACTTGGAGAATGTAAGGCAAGGGGCAATCTGTGTTGCACGTGTTCAGGCAGATCTCGGAGCTGCAAGCACAGAGTCTGTTTACAGCGGGGAATGAAGGGCCTTCAGCCCGGGCAGTGTAAGCCCTTGGTCTTCTCCAGCCTGTCATGGCTTATAGGCTGTCCTACGTTTCTGTTTAATCAGATGAAACACCCATTTCTATATGACACACAGGCTTCACTTGGGGAAGAAATTATTTTTGTCTTACTCAGTTGCATGTAGATCTTTGCTTAAGAAGTAATTTCAAAATTACTGGCAAACTCACCAATGAGCATCATCAGTCCAAACAAGGGGATCAGGTGGCTCCCTTAGTAACTGACAGAGAACGTTTATAGCCCATAGCCGATGTCTCGTCCACAACCCAGTGCAGTTCACCTGACGCGGAACGATCGGTGCACCACCTGCCTGCTACGCATCCATCCGGTGAAGCCCAATGGGTGTCAATATCAGCAGATTAAAAAACCATAGTGGGATGGAAAGTGACCCATGGTTTTAGCGTAAGAGGAGGGGGTGGGGGGGAAGAAGGGTGAAGGGACAAAGATTAAAGAGCAGTGATTGCCAGGGCGACTGGGGCAGAAGGAGGTGAAAGGGTTAAAGAGGGATAAGTGGTAATGGAAGGAAACTTGAGTGGGGGTGGTGAACACGTAGTACAAAAACAGATGGTGTGTACAGAACTGTGCACCCGAAACCTGCATGATTCCATTAACCAACAGCAGCCCAATCGATTCAATAAATGTACAAAAGAAGCTTCGCCACAGTTGTACTAGTATTCCCATTCTGCATGATGTGCTGGGGGAGGGGGGTCACTGGAAATCAGCTTTGGGGTCATTCCTTTCTTCCCAGATCCCAGACACTCTGATGCCCACACAGGCAGGACACCCACCTCCCGAGTTATCCCACGTGACTACGCAGGAAAGAATTCTTTACTTGTTGCTCTGAACGGAGATCTGACAAATGAAAATACGCTGATTCTCATGGCTGTTCTATCATTCACGGGGAAGAGGCAGGCGTTGGGATTCCAGACGCCACTGCTATTAGGCAGCTTGGCGCTAATCCCCTCATTACTGCGGATTAAGGTCGTGGTCTGCCATGTGCATCCTGCCTTCAAAAGGTCTGTGTGACAACGGCCTCCTCATTTCTAAGGCTTTCTTAGGGCAGCACAAAGCTGCGGTTCTCTGAGCTTTCCTCCTCCCAGGCACACGGGGCTTCCAATAGACTACTGAGCCGAGAGAAAACACAGGCTTAGTCTCGGGATCCTATGAGCCATCACATTCAACACTGGGTCCCAGAGGCTAAGATCAGAGCCTGCCGGGCCACCCAGGTGGCAGGAAGCACCGTCAGCCCTTCCCCCAGGGCGCATAAACTGAGCTGCCCCTTCTGAGAAGAAAACTTTCTCTCAGACAATTCCCAAAGCTGAACAGGCTGCTGCTTGCATCTGCCGCAGATTAGCGCAGACGAGTCCTACACCTTGGCAAGGCACCCAGAGGCAGGGCTGCCTCAGTCTCCAGCAGCTGGTCACAGAACCCCCACCCCCACTCCAAAGTTAAGCTTTTGTCCCAGTGAGTGGATTTACTCACCCTCCAGAATTGTTTTAACCGGTTCATCCCGGGCCGCCCTGAGGAGCTCATCCTGCAGGTCGCAGGTCACACTGCGCCTCCCCTGCGGCTGCCAGGAGTCCGGCTCCCGGGCTAGTCTGAGGCGGCCGACACCCAATGCCCTGCTCTTGCAACCTGAGACACTCAGCTTTTAACACAGCTTCTCAATGACCACAGGCTTCGCTGTTCGCACAGGAACCAATAGCTGCACGCGACTTTCTCAGCTTCCAGGGAGCAGAGGGCAGGGTGACCGTTACAGGCGGCTCCGGCACAGGGGAGGCAGAGGTGCCCGAGATGCCTGCACACCAGCCCCCGGGGCAAATGGGCATTGCTTTCTAAAGGGCCCTATCTTCCTCTTCCCACCTCTCAGGGGCTGGATCCAAGTTCACGTTCCCTCTGAGAAAGAGACAGGAGAGATCAGCCTGCTAATGAGGAGGGTCCTCCATTGACCAGGCCTTACTTCTTTTGGGGGATCCTGCCACGGGCAGGTGTGTCTGGAAACTGGAGGGCAGGCTCTCTCCCCATGGTCTCTGCTGGAGGGTAAAGGATCAGAGAAACAGAGCTTTGCCTGCTGTCCACCTGAGCTCATGCCAAGGGACAGACAGGCCTTTCTGGGTGGCATTGAGCAAATGTTGAGGCTGTCAGGAGTGAGTCTACAGGCACCGCCTCCAACACCTTGTGCCCTCCAGGGGAAGCACTGGGAGTGTCCAGGCCACAGCTCACCGCACACTCCTCTACCCCAGCATGATGCTCACTGGCATTCAGCACCTGCTGTGTCAGCACCTGCTGTGCCAGCACCGTTCATGCCAGGCCAAGGTCCTGGGGGGCCAGACAGGCACCAGCCCTGGGCGCCCCCAGCCCAGTGTCCTTGCGATGCCACTACCTGCTGCTAGGCCGGGACTCAGACCACACACCACTGGACCCAGTGCTTCTCCAGGGCAGGGATGGCCCCTGTCCTTAGTCTCTGGCTGGGCGCCGGGCACGTGGGAGCTGGCAGGTCGGTGACTGAGACGTGAGGAAGAAGTATGTCAACAAAGCCCAAGCTGTGTGTGCGGCATTCAGGTGCCCAGCATCAACTTAATAGGAGGATGGGACCCGGGATATAACCCCCACTCAGAGGCCTTTTATGAGAGAAGGGATCTATCCACTCCTTCACGTCCACTCTCCCAACATGGCTGGTTTCCATGGCCACGGATTGTGAATCGTCTGTGAGCGGGGAAGGAACATCGGTTGTCACACAATGGCGGCCTGGGCCATCCTCCTGGGGTTCCTCGTTATGGGATGTGTGAGCATCATGGAAGCACAGTTCTCGGCGGTTAGAGGCCGGGGAAAAGTAAGTGAACCAAAGAAGCGCGTGGGCAGATCAACTTAAGAAACTCACCAGGACGAGGAATGAAGGAAGAAAGGAGGGTGGAAAAGTGATGCAGGCCAGCACAGCTAGAAAGTTGGGGGTTCAAGTGGACATCCCATAACAAGGAACCCCAGGAGGATTGACAGGCTGCAAGGCAGCCCCCCGCTTCTCGCCTCTGGCCTCAACAATTATTCACCAGAGGAACACCATCTATGAGTCAAGGAAGGTGCTGGAAGGTGCATGGGAGAGGGAAGGAGGCCAGAGGCAGGGAGTGGATTGCTAGAGAGGACTGAGAGCCAGGCACAGGGTGAAGACAGCTCTGCAACATCCCTGGGGTGGCGTTTTACCTGGAGCAGATGCTGCGAGAGCTGTCCAGAAGCAGAGCTTCGGGCAGGCGGGGATCAGCGTGTGTGGAGAGACGTGGTCAGAAACCTTGGTCATCAGAGAACTGAGGAATCTGGACTGGGCTTGCCAGTAAAGTCTCATAAGACCTGTGAGCTGAGGACCAAGAAGGGCTGATGAATATCTAATTGATCTGATAAAAATAATGTGGATTTGAGTTTATGTGACTTGCGAAAGGTAGGCATGATGGATGTGCAGCCCTAGAAAAAGACCTGGAGAACATCAGCATCAGAAAATTAATCACGGAAAAGATGGGCAAAAACACGAGGCTTCTGACACCAACTCATTATGCAGAGCTTTTAAAAAATTAGGTTCTGCCCTGCTTGTATTTTTTCCAAGTCCCTGGGAGCTGTGTCACCAATAGGATGTTCATGGGCCTCAGTATCTGGAGCAAAGGCTGTTGTTGAAATTTCATAAATATTGACGTTAACTTTAATACTTGGTCAGTAGGCTGCATTTTCAATGTACTTTGCACCTTCTTACATTTCTTCACAACAAGGTTTACTTTTAGTGTGTGAGATTATAATCCACTTGTGGGATTCCGAATCTTTATGGCACTTTTGGCAAACCTAGAACTGTAATGTCATTTTGGTTTAAAATGTATCAAAAATGACATTAATAACATATTGATTTTTAAAAAACGACAGAGTCTCCCTTTCACTTCGTCTGGGCTCTCCTGAAATGATTATCAGTGAAGAGGCTCAAGGGATGGCAAAGCCGTGAAACAAGAGCAACTATGAATGTCGTTTGCGTGCTTCAAAAATACAAAAATCCAGGCCAGCTTCCCAGGGCTAGCGTCTCCCGGTCCCGGGCAGTTTCTTCTCTGACGGCTCCCAGAGGTCCTCCCCCCATCCCAGCCCTCCTCGTTTGGGACCCCTGGCATCTGGGGGAAAGGCCTGTTACAGAATGCGAGGACCCTCTCCGAGAAGGGAGCTTTCCAGGCTGTGAAATTCTCTGTTCTCACAGAGGCTGGAACCATACCCACGGGAGCCAGCGCTTCTGGTGTTCCCTTTACGGCCACCATGACACGGAGACCCGGCGTGTCTGCTCTGGGTGCTGGTGAAAGCCCTTCACTGTACTTCTGTGCCTTCCTGCGTCTTTGACTTTGTGGTCGGGGCGGAGCTGAAGGATGACAAACAGCGACGGCAGGTGAAAGTTCTTTAGAAGCCGTGGTGGGTCAGTCCGCTCAGCTCCCGGCCAGTGTGACTGCCCACCTCTGTGGCAATCGCAGGATGCTGTCTATATACAGGCTCTGTCCTGCAATGAGCAATGACCTTCTGTGCTCCATGCCATGTGCAATTCGGAGTGGGAGTCAGTAGCATGAAGACCTGGCATTTCCTCCTGGGACCTGCGCCCAGGCAGTGTCCCCTCACTGACCCTGAAGTGCCGCAGTGGCCCAAGCGCTGGGGCTGCTGGTGACAGGCACCTTGGGGTCTCGGAGAGCCCTGGGCCGGTACTGGGGCCACGTTCCTCCTGAGGCTGACAACTCACCCTGGGGTGTGATACCCTCACCTCTCTGCACCCCAGCTTCCACTGCCAATGATTGCCAGAAGGTCCCATTTCTGTTTGTCTGCAGCTACCCTAAGCTACAAGCACCTGTCCCAGAGGTGCTTACCTGACACTTGCTCGAGTGGCACTAGGATGGCCATTATTGCTGGCATCCTGGGCAAAGCAGGTAAGGGAGACCAATCTGGTTTATTCCTATCAGAGATGATGCTTTTAAAACGTATGTAAATACACAAATGTCCCATTTTGGGACAATCATTAGCATAATGTATTCTAACGAGTCCACACATGCTTAGTGGGTACCAAAACCCTGGGGCAGGGCCCCACTCTCCTTCCTGTCACTGCTCCGTGTCTGTAAACTCATCATTTTTGCTGCAATCCGTCTTCCTATGAGACCTGGGTTTAAGGTGGCATGCACTTCCACGCTCACTGACTTCCTTCACTGCGACCTGCGGGAGCTAACGTGGGAGAGTTACCCTCATTCGCGTGGCCTGATCCCGTGGGCGAGCCGACAGCATGTCCTGTATGAAGACATCCCTTCCACACATGGACAGCCATCAGCTTCCCGTTTCCAGTGTAAACATCCAGGAAGTGCTCCAAGAGCCGTCCCTCCCCACTGACTGCCCCCAGCAGGTTCCAGGTGGAAGGTGTGTCACTGGGAGCTGCTTGGTGACAGCCATCCTCGTCCTGTCTGCAGACTCTGAGAATTTGTAAAGGTACCCTGATAGTCATAGAGGCATCCCGATAGTCATAGAGGGACCCAGTTAGTCGTAGAGGCACACAGTTGGTCATAGAGGCACTCTAATAGTCGTAGAGGCACCCCAATAGTAGTAGAGCCACCCCGATAGTCGTAGAGGGACCCAGTTAGTCCTAGAGGCACCCAGCCAGTCACAGAGCTCCCGACGGAAGTCTGGGACTCAGAGGATCAGGTGAGAGCGGTGCTTCTTAGATGTGTTATTGTTCACACGGTGAAAGAGAAGGAGGACTGTTACCAAACAGACCTATCCTTTGACTTTACAAGGCCTGCTACAAATTCACTCTGCTTCGTTAAAAGAGGGTCTCACTCCATGGATTTTGTGACTCACCAGGTCTCAACCAGCTGTTTTGAAATCCCTGGGGTCCAGAGCTGGATTCCAGATGTTGGGAGCAGACATGCCTGAGCGCCCTTCAAAACTGCACATCCTCCTACAACCAGAGATGCTGAGTGAGGAGCCAGGGGATGGGGGTGGGGGCGTGGTGGTCCACAGTTCTGAACTCCGGGCTTATTTCCCAGGACACGGCTGGCCCCAGCCAGCCCTTTGGTAGGAACAGCACGGGAACATACTCCTCTGCTTGATCGCCTATGCAGGCGCATTTCTAGGACAGAGCAAGTCCTGTGTTCGTGAAATGTGAATTCACTGCATCCTCATCCAGGGCCCCAGGATGCGTATCCAGCTCAGCAGGGATGCTGTTGGAGGCAGCGTTGGCCCAAAAGTGGAGGCACAAAGGCAGAGTGAGGCCAACACAAATCTCCCCATGAGAGAAACAGCCCCAGCCAGAAGCGATGCCCAGAGAAGGGGGTGCTGGGTCCCACTGTTGAAACAAATGGCCACAGACTTGGTGGTTCAGTGCCCTCGCTGATCATGCGGAGTTCGGGAGGGCAGGAGACCAGTACAGGCAGCTGGGCTGTCTGCTCCGGGTGTAACCGGCGGCATCACCATGCCACACGGCTGCCTTCTCTCTGCAGGCTCGGGAAGGACAAGCTTCTAGATCCTTCTCTGGATGAACTTCTTTTGCGTTTAGGGTTTCTGTGATTACATTGGACCCCAACCACTTAGTAAATTTAATTCCTTCGACAAAGTGCCCTTTGCCACATAACATATCCATAGACAGAGATCCCAGGAGTCAAAACTCTGCCCACCACACTGGCGAGTAAAATCACGTGAGTGAGTGGAAGGCAGTACTAAATATTAACTCAAGCATGATATTTCAACTGGGAAATAAGTCCGCCTATGTGATATTAAAAATAAATCAAAATTAAAGTAATGAGGGCTGGCCCCACTGAACATCAGTTCAGCTAGAGGTCTTTCCGAAGGTGAATAAATGACTCAAACATGGTGTCTGGGTCAAGTTTTAGATGCTGGGAGCCAGCGAGAGTCTCTGACACTTTCTTACATAACTTATTTCCACTGCTGCTTTTGCTAAAAGGAAGCTGAGGTATGGAGTTATGTGGACAAAGGCACCCCTTTGCCACAAAGGCCGTCACCCTTCCCTTGCCACTGCTGCTGCACTGCTGGGCACCCGGCTCTGCCAGCGCTCAGAACTACTTTTATTGGAAAACCAAACTCTAAGCATGTCCAATGGACCCAAGCAGGATCGATTTCAGCCTCGCAGAGACAGACATGAGGCAGGGGATGAAGGAAGGGCATCTGGAAGGAAGGAGTGGGGAGAGACGAGGGAGACTGGGGAGAGCTATACTGGGATGATCAAGATGGTGGAAGAGGGGAGGAAGCGGAGCGCAGGGAGGGGCAGAGGGCAGAGAAGACAAAACTTGAGAAGTAGGAAATGAACAACTTCTCCAGGAAAATACACACAAATACGTTATTGACCTTGAGGATACTGATATATCTACAAAGAACCAGGTGTAAAGGAATGAAGACATGGTGGTAAAAGACTATTCCAACCCAAACAGATTCGCTCCAGGCAGGTGTGTGAGCAGGGCGGGGCACACCTGTGATGCTGCTCCTCTGCCTTAGTTTCATCATCAGTGATGGGAGACTGCGTCTGGGTCCACAGGCAAGCCGGCCTCGCTTTATTTAGGAAGACCGCCCTCTGGAGGCCTGCTTCCCAGCAACATGAGCACACTCGCTAGGGCGAGCAGTGCCTGGGCGGTCACGATGCTACTTTCTGGGTTGTGTTTTTACTGAAACAAAGGGGCGGCTGTGCATCGGGGGCTCAACGGGTTCTCCCGACTGGACAAGGTGGGCTTCTGACTCCTCCACTCTCCAGCCCAGACTGGAGCTTCTGGAGCCTGAGCTGCTTGTCCCCACCCAGGCAGCGCGTGGTGGGTAGGCGCAGGTGCTCAAAACAAAGCAGTGAGGCTCAGGCCTCTGGGCTGTAGCCATGTTATTCTTCTCTCACCCTAAGGAAACTAACTAGAAAAGGAAAGTGAATTTACATTTTTAAAACAATCAGCTTACAACCAGAGAACTGTAGGGGGGCATATGTGAAAAACAGCACACGCAGCACACCCAAGATTCTCAGAGAACAAAGGAGGTGATGGTGTAAAAGGACTTGCACCAGGAGTTTTTCAGGTTAGACTTTAACACGCACCATGAAAAAATTGTTTGTGCAAATGTGGGGAGCAGCACCCTTCGCACTCCAAAGCAGCCCTGACACCTGGTGGGGGTCTCCTCAGGGAGCTCAGGGGGACTGAGCCCGCCTTCACCAACATGGGAATTCTGTTTCCACCCTGCAATGTACAGACACCAAATATAGTACAGAGACATGTGTCAGGGTCTCAGAGAGGGTCGGCAGAAGAAGACTGAGTAGGAGTAAGGGAGGAGGTGGAGAAGGGCTGGGTGGGAGTCAGGGAGGAGGTAGAGAAGGGCTGGGTGGGAGTGAGGGAGGAGGTAGAGAAGGGCTGGGTGGGAGTGAGGGAGGAGGTGGAGAAGGGCTGGGTGGGAGTGAGGGAGGAGGTGGAGAAGGTAGCATGCTGTTGGTGAGGGGATGAAGGCCCAAGGAGAGTCTGAGCATCAGGAAATTGATGATGGAAGGAAAGGGATTATGAAAGCAGGAGAGAAAAGTCTTTATATGAAAAAAAAGTGTCAACTCCATGTCTGGTCGCCCAAATCACTCAAACACCCGACTGAGGAGCTGTGATTTACCCTCAATGTTTTCTCATTTGACTTTTGCAAGACCACCAAGAAGACCTTGTATGCATATATGCATGATGCATGGGCACAGACAATAGCGTGCGAAAGGCCTGAGGTGGAGGGCTGGGGGCTTTGAGGGGTTAATAGGGGAAAAAGAGGGACATATGTAATATTTTCAATAATAAAGCATAATGAGAATAAAACCCACCAACAAAATACTGTGCAATAGATTTCATGTGGACTTCTCTTACTCCGTCATCCCAATCTCCGCTGCTTCAACCCATGGGTGATGACTCTACTCTCACTCATCCATGCTGGTGGGGTCAGAAACAGCGTTGGCCCTACAAGTACTGGGGATGTGACTGTTATCAGATAAATTAGCCAGGACTTTGTGTAGGCCAAGCAGCAAACTGTGTGCCAAAACTCCTCCGAAAGGAGTGAAAATCGTTAGGGTTTGAGGGTCATGCTACCGTAACCCACCGGAAATCTATTTACTCCAAAGACGGCTTCTAAAACTGTGCTTTGCTGCAGTTTTTTCTCACGATAGATTTTAACAAACAAAATAGATTTCCTGATGAGGATACACTTGGAACTGAAGTCTCCGTTAATGCCTCCAATCCCCGTGGCCTCCAAACTCCAGGAAAGCCGATCAATCTGCCTAAACCAGCCTGCCAAGCTGTGGTCCAAGATAGAACGCACCTTCTCCACGGCCCGAGGCCAAGGGCAACTGCTGTGGTCAAACACTAGTGGGCTCACTGGGGAGCTGCACCACCAAGCAGGGGCCTGAAGGGCACTGCCCTCTCCTGGCCTGCTCGGTACGCATCCTCACATGTGGCTGTGCGAAGGGGTGAGCGTGCCTAGTCCGGCTCCCCTGAAGACATGTAATGTCAGCATTTACAAAGTTCGTCTTATCATTCCTACATACTTTCTTGTTTCTATATCTGCTAGCTTATATTTTGCTAGCATTGTTTCCAATAGACTGCACTGCCCCTGGCCTGGTCCCTAGCTGGCTCTCATTAAATGTGGAGAGAATGAATGAATGAACGAACGAAGGGAGGAACTGGCATGGTACCCCAGTAATTTTATTTTATTTTTATTTTTTATTTTTTTAAATATTTTATTGATTTTTCACAGAGCGGAAGGGAGAGGGATAGAGAGTCATAAACATTGATGAGAGAGAGACATCGATCAGCCGCCTCCTGCACGCCCCCTACTGGGGATGTGCTCGAAACCGAGGTACATGCCCTTGACCGGAATCGAACCTGGAACCCTTCAGTCCGAAGGCGGACACTCTATCCACGGAGCCAAACCGGTTTTGACAAACCCCAGTAATTTTAGAAAGTGGCTCAGTTAGAGGGAGGCACAACCTTCCTAAGGAGAGATAGAGGGGAAGGAGATGTGACCTTGGGCCCTTTTGGGGTCACATGACCTCTCTGGATCCCACTGTGTACCCTTGTAAGATGAGAATGTTTGTGTTTGCCTGTTTCATTCATTGTATCAGTGGAATAAAAATAGAAAATAATTATAGGGTAAGATATGCTCAAGAGAGAAATTCTCATCCCAGAGGCTCTGCAGTTTACATAACCAGGGACAACCTCTGCTTGCACTTGTAGGTATAATTACATACCCAGAGGGTGAGAAGACGAGGAAATGGTGGGCTGCTGCTGAGGTCATGGGTTTGGATGGAGACTCTTGGACTCTTTTCTAGGGATTATCAAGGAAGACAGTGAGGCTGGAGAATGTTCCGGTTCCCTGGCCACTGGGACCTGGACTGAGCCAACTCTTCGCTGAGGCCAGGCTTTGTTCTGTTTGCATGCACGTCTCCCTTGGGCCGAGGTTACAGTGAGAGATGGTACTAGACTTCAAGCAGAGGCCTGCTTTATAGATGAGTTCTTGACATTCAAACTCATTAGCCCTTATTCATCTAGCAGGAAGTGGCTGGAGATGTACTGAGAACAAAAGCAAACTCCCTCAGGGTTTTTCCTAGAGGATGGCTATAAACCCTCTATGACCGCAGCTCAGGGAGTGATTGTGGCTTGAAGGTCTGCATCAAGCCTGTGACCAGCACCTCTTGGAAGGTTCAAGTTTCACCTCAACCCCTAACCCAGTGGTCGGCAAAGTCATTAGTCAGCAGAGCCAAATATCAACAATACAATGATTGAAATTTCTTTTGAGAGCTGAAAACCGACTTCTGGGCAAGGGCCACTAAGTTTCCATCGCACTGTACTTGCGCACCTGCACGTGGTATTTTGTGGAAGAGCCACACTCAAGGGCCAAAGAGCCGCATGTGGCTTGCAAGCCACAATTTGTGTTGGTGATGATTGTGGCCTCTGCCTGCTTTCGAGGATGTTGACAGTGTGGACATCTCTTCCTCAGCACAAAGGAGGCTGCTATGGGCAATCTGTGACCCAGACTACATGGAGATGCTCCTTTTACCTTCTTCCCACAGCCTTTTCCTCTCAGGGTAGACCAGCAGGTTCTAGCGCACACTGGCTATGTGGAAGGGTCTGTCTGCCTAAGTGTCTCTGGGCCTGGACTGGGTGAACAGCTCATGTATCTTATCGATCCCGTGTGTCTTCCTGGGGCTGGGATAAGAAGCCTCCCGGGCTCCTCCTCTCTCCCCTCACCTGCACAGCCTGTCTCAGGACTGCACCATGACCTCTGAGTAGAGCGACAGTTTTAATTGTGGTAGCCTTGCTCCTCTATGGGGTGGCCTTCCTGCTGTCACCTGCAGCAACACCCTACTCTCACCACCCCCCTCCTCTGTCTGCGTCTGTCCTCCGCCTCTGATGAATCTGATAGAAAGAAACAGATTCTCTTGCTGGTAATGGCTCCAAATGAGATGGCTGTGTGCCCATTTGGTGCTGTTAGGAGGCAGGAGGCTTGACAGGTGTGAGCCAGGCCATCTGTCCTGTGTGGGGTGGCACCGGGCAGACTCTATACCCACAGCCCTGGGATACCCACAGGCATCAAAGAAAGTCAAGGCCAACATGGGCAGGGTAGCACAAACCGACCTGGTGTCTTGCAGATAGGCTGTGCTCCCTGTATGTTTCCTGTCCAGTGGATGAATGAACGAACTGGACCGGCAGGAGGACATATCTTCATTAGAGAGGACACTCCTTTAAATGTAAATGCATCACCTGCCTCTCTCACCAGGATCACTTTTTAAACAAATGTTTAAAAATTTTATTGACTTTTAGAAAGAAAGGAGGAGGAAGAAGAGGAAGAAGAGGAGGAAGAGAAGGGAGAAGAGGAGGGGGAGGGAGAAACAGATTTGTTTGCATTCATTGGTTGCTTCTCCTATGTGCCCTGACTGAGGATTTAACTGACAACCTTGGAGTATCAGGATGATGCTCTAACCAACTGAGCTCTTGACCACTGGGTCTCCAGACAGCTCTCTCCTTCCTCTAGTCATCTATACACTGAGTCTTTTTGCTGTCCTTACACATTTTCCATGTATAGACCTGTGTCTCTAATGGGTATGTGCCCTCCTGCCTCCAATAAGAGTGTACACCATGTGAGGGCAGGTACTTGCTGCAAAAATACTTCCTTCTCTTCACACAGAGCCTCACTTTTGACCACCAGCTTTGGGGAGGGGCACATGCCAGGTTTATGTAAAGTGGTAGATATCCACTTCCAACTGCAATCCTAAACAGTTCCCTTTCTCAGGAAAGGAGGATCCAAGCCAACCTGTTCTTGTTGACATGTTGGGCTCTGGAGACCAAGGCAGGGGTCCAAGGTCTATATTCTCAAAAGTCCTGCAGGTAATGACTGGGGCTGACATGCCAGGACTCTCAGCCTTGCTGACCCTCCGAGCAGGGGACTTCCACAGGCATGCTTCTTAGTAGAGCCGCTCTGATTGACAAGTTGGAAACAAATAAGCTTCAAACCCAAGGAGATTGATAAGGCTGTGGACTCGAACTGTAATTACCAGTGGGACGAATGGGCCCAATCCCAGTGGGAAACAGCTTCTTTAATATACCACGGAGTAGACGGCTCCGGAGACACCAGCCAGGAGAGACTGAGACACACACACAAATGAACTGACCGGAAAACACCAGGAGAGGCATACCCTGGAGCCAAACCCAATTTCAGTATCTTGAAATTGCTTATTCCAAATGAGTGCCTGATGCCAGAGGAGGTGGTGCCAATATTCTCAAAGCAATTTACATTTAAAATTTAAATAGTTCTCTTTCAGGAATAAAGTACCCAATTTTACTTAAAAGCATAAACATGGCTAATTAAAGTATCTCTAGAAACTAGTAAAGTGCCCAGCAAATAGTGTTCATAGTTCAGCTTGTGGACAAATGAACGGGTGAAACAGGAAGGGAGAGAGAGAGAAGAAATGAGATGGCACAGAATCGTTACTAGAGAAAAGGGTCTCAACGTGCAAGCTCATACCTACCTCCCACCCCAAGACTTCTTGATGCCTGTCACTCCAGACAGCCCATTATAAAACCTAATGGCCATGTTCTCATAAGGCCTTAGTCATGCTGTTTACAGCAGCCTTTCTCACAATAAACCAAATATGAAATCAACCGATCAGCCATCCAATGATGAGTGAATACGCAAAATATTATGTTATTTCTGTGAAATTGGGCATTATTCTGCCATAAGTAGGAATGGGATTCTGATGTATGCTACAATGTGGAAGTCTTTAAAACATTCTTCTTAGTAAAAAAGGCCAGTTTTAAGAAACCACATGTCATCTGATTCCATTTATGTGACATGACCAGAATAGGCAAATAGAGACAAAAAATAGAAGCTGCCAGAAGCTGGAGGAAGGATGAATGAGAAGTGGCTGCTATTAGATGTCATGTTTCTTTCTTGGGTTAGAATATGCGGTGCAATGAGATTGAGGTGATTATTGAATAATTCTGGAAATACCATAAAGACCAGCGAATTGTCCCCTGTAGAAGGGTGGGTTTGTGGAATTAAATTATACCTCAATGAGGCTGTCAAACAAAGGTAGTGATAGAAGTAAAGAGTCATACTAAGTCAAACAAATGAGGACACGTTCAGCAGGACTGGAGATAATCACACAGTCATTTGTTGACTTTCTTTTAAAAAATCCTGGATGAGAAAGATAATGTCCCATGCCTTAATTCCTGATTCTCTCAGGGACGATGGGTCTGCAATTGCTGTGCATTGGCTTTCTCCAGAGGAGCTATCAAATGTGCTGTGTTTTGGTTTATAAAACATGTTGAGTTGTACACAGAAAACCCTAAAGACTCCACCAAAAAACTACTAGATTTAATAAAGGAATTTGACAATGCAGCAGGATACAAAATTAACATCCAAAAATCTATGGCATTTTTACACATCAATAATGAATTCTCAGAAAGAGAAACTAAACAAATAATTCCATTTACCACTGCAACAAAAAAATTAAGATACCCAGGAATAACCTTAACCAAGGATGTAAAAGACTTGTCCTTGGAAAACTACATGACATTGAAAAAAAGAGAGAGGAAGATATAAACAAGTGGAAGAATATACTGACTTTATGGATTATAGAATTAACTTCATTAAAATGTCCATACTACCCAAAGCCATCTATAGATTCAATGCAATCCCTATTAAATTACCAACAGCATATTTCACATATCTAGAATAAATACTCCAAAAATTTATATGAAATCAAAAAAGACCCCAAATAGAGACAGCAATCTGAAGAAAGAACAAAGCTAGAGGAATGATAATATTAGATATCAAATTATATTACTATAATCAAAACAGCCTGGTACTGGCACAAGAACAGACATATAAATCAGTGGAACATAACAGAGATCCAGAAATCAACCCAAGCCATTATGCTCAATTAATATTTGTCAAAAGAGGTAAGAACGTACAATGGAGTCAAGACAGTCTCTTCAATAAATGGTGTTGAGAAAATTGGACAGATACATGCAAAAAATGAAACTAGACCACCAATTTACAGCATACACAAGAATAAACTCAAAATGAATAAAAGATTTAAATATAATAAGATGTGAAACCATAAAAATCCTAGAAGAAACCATAGGCAGCAAAATCTCAGACATCTCTTGTAGCAATATGTTTGTAAATACAGCTCCTGGGGCAAAGGAAACTAAGAAGAAAGTAAACAAATGGGGCCACATCAAAATAAAAATTTCTGCACAGCAAAATAAACCATCAGCAAAATAAACCATCAGCAAAATGAAAAGCCCCTGTATGGGAGAATATACTTGGCAAAGATACATCTGATAAAGGGTTAATATCCAAAATATATAAAGAATTCATACAATTTAACAGAAGCAAGGTAAAAAAGCCAATTAAAAAAATGGGCAAGCGATCTAAATAGACATTTCTCCAAAGTATACATATACATGGCCAAGTGACATACGAAAAAATACTCAAAATCATCAAAGAGATGCAAATTAAAACAACAATGGAGTATCACCTCACACCTGTCAGAATGGCTACCATCAACAAATGACAAGTGCTGGCAAGGATGTGGAGAGAGGGGAACCCTGGTACACTGCTGGTGGGAATGCAGACTGTGCAGCCATTATAGAAAACAGAATGGGGTTTCCTCAAAAAAATTAAATAGAGAACTGCCATTTGACCCAGGGAATGTATATATATTCTGTTTCCCCGAAAATAAGACAGTGTCTTATATTAATTTTTGCTCCCAAAGATGCGCTGGGTCTTATTTTCAGGGGATGTCTTATTTTTCCATGAAGAAGAATACGGTACACATTTATTGTTGAACACAAAAAAAAGGAAATTTATTATTACCTGTATATGGTACAGTAGTAGTTGTCATCACAAACCAGCTCACTGATTGGCTGCAGCGCAACCGGAGCTGTTCAGGCAGTGCGAGGTCTCTTTAAATCAGGAGTCAGATGCCTTAAGGTAGCTTCGGGGACCTTATATTCTGGGGAGGCCTTATGTTTGGGGGAGGCTTTATTATCAGGGAGGACTTATTTTCAGGGGGATGCCTTATATTATAGCAAGAGGCAAAACTAGTATATCATAAGAAACCCAAAATACCAACCAGAAAGAATGCATGCACCCCTATGTTCATAGCAGCACAATTTACAATAGCTAATAACTGGAAACAGCCCAAGTGCCCATCAGTAGATAAGTGGATAAAAAAGGTGTGATACATTTATACTGCTACATAGTAAAAAAGAAGAATCTCTTACCTTTTGAGACAGCATAGAGGGACCTGAAGAGTATTATGCTAAGTGTAATAAGCCAGTCAGAGAAAGACAAGTATCACATGATCTCACTCATTTGTGGAATCTAATGAACATAAACTATCGAACAAAATAGATCCAGAGACACGGAAGCATAGAAAAGACTGTGGAATCTCAGAGGGAAGGACGTGTGAGCGAGCATTGTTTCATTCATTCATTTATCCAGAAGCTAAACCATGCATAACCCATGGACACAGACAGTAGGGTGGTGGAGGCCTGGGGTGGGGGGCGGGGCAGGCTATAAGGTGTCAATGGGGGAAAAAGGGGACACATGTAATACTTGCAACAACGAAGATGAAAAATAAATAAAACATGTTCATAGGAAAACCACCTTGTGGACAGTTACATCCGTTTATCTGTTTATCGAAGGAGAGATAAAGGAAACAGGCCCACAGAGCCCTGCTCCCTGATTCCCTGGCTCTGAGGGAGATCCAGAGAACCCCCGCTGATAACTACGTCAGTGATGGAACCTCCCTGTGTGCCAGAGACATGAGCGCCTCAGTGTCTTCTGTAGGGCTCCCAGCTCCTGAGAACTCACCCTCTGGGATTTAATCCTGAATTCCAACCAAAAGAGCTGAAGGGAAGGTGGGGAGCAGAGAGGCAGCAAATTCTCCCTGGTGCCTCCTCCAGGGAATACGGAGGGATGACACCTACTCAGAACAGCTGGGGAGGGTCCCAGAGTCGAGCAGACGAGCAAGGTCACCGACAAAGCAAAGAGCAAAGGACACCAGGCCAGGAGACTCAGGGCCACCCACAGCACTGCAGCCACAGAAAGGTGAAGCAGAGGGAGCCTTGGGCTCGCTGGGTGACCTGCACTTTTTCTCAGTAAATTGGCCTTCATTGCCTTAAAGCAATGAGGATCCTAACTCTGGGAAGAGTAGTCACTTGATCATGCATGGTCACCTTCAAAAATGGAACTTCTTGAGCTTAGATGACTTATACAAGTTTTTGGCATCCCCTCTTCTCCCTCAGGGCTGAGAGAATGTTAGCAAGTCCTCTTGTATTAGGATAGTAATTTCATTGCCAAGATGATAAAGAGAAGTAGGCTTAGGATTAATTAACTCTCTGCCTTTAAGCTATTTTCCAAGTCATCTTTCTGCCTTCCGAAATGAGTACACCGTTTGTGTTAGAAACACCAGTGGCTCCAAAGTGGGGTGTACCCTGGACCTGGGTATGACCTCTATAGCTGTCCCCGCGTTCTTCATTGGCTCTCAGGAGTGACAGCCAAGCGAGTGATGGATGGGGTGGCTGTGGGGCAAACTCTCCTGGCTATTTGTGCTTCCGATAACCGAGCACCTTTAAGGGGATGTTTCCGCAGCAGTATAGTGTTAAGGTTAGGATGCAGTATAGGGCTAGGTGGGCACCCAGGCTCCTGGGAAGACTGTCAGAGATCAACGACTTCCTGAGTCTAGGAAGCCTGAGACAAACGCACTTGTGGAAATAGGTGGCCTGTGAAAGCTCAGTCAGATCATGCAGGAGAGTTCCACATGTCCCTGAGCACTGAGTGTCCTGACCACTACACGAGCAGCACTGCACCACCTTAACCAGGGATCTGCTGAGGAGGGGACAGAGAGTCCTCCCAGGAATCTCTATGGCGGGAATGTGGTCATCTCATTTCAGAGGAGGGAGGTGTTATGTATACAAGGCTCTGTGCCAGGGCGGATCCTGGCACCTCTTTGTTCCCTCAAACCTCACCTATTCTCCTGCCTTCTCACCTGTCCTTGAGGATCATCTGCTGCCCACCTGCCCTATACTGCATCCTAACCCTCACCCTATACTGCATCTCAACCCTTACCTTATACCGCATTCTCACCCTAACTCTATACTGCATCTCAACCCTTACCTTATACCACATCCTCACCCTAACCCTATACTGCATCCTAACCCTAACCCTATACTGTATCTCAACTCTAACCCTATAAGACAAACTAACCCTAACTCTATACTACATACCCTACCCTAACTCTGTACTATTTACTAGCCCTAACCCTATTCTATATACTAATCCTAACCTTAACCCTATACTATATCCTAACCCTAATACTATTCTACTAGTACATACTAACCCTATACTAGATACTGGCCCTAACTATATACTATATAATAGCCCTAACCCTATTCTATACACTAATCCTAGCCTTAACCCTATACTATATATTAACCCTAACCCCAAGCCAGTCCAGGTCACTGGTTGGGGACATTGGCCAGCACAGGTGGAGAGTGAAGTGGGAAGTGAGCCTCTCAGTCCAGTTTCCATCTCTAGCACTGGTGAATGTTAGGGAGTGAATGTCTGAGTCCCCCCAAACCTGTATGTCACAGCCCGACTCCCACTGCAATGGTGTTAGGAGATGGGCCTTTGAAAGGGCATTAAGCTTAGATGAGGTCATGAGGTGGGGCCTCCATGACAGGAGTAGTGTCCTTGTCAGCAAAGGAAGAGGCTCCCGTCCCCTCCTCTGCCTGCGAGGACATGGCAGCGAGGAGGTGGCCTCAGTCAACCAGGACAGGAGCTCTCCTCAGACACAGATGTCCCACACGCCAGCCTGCAGAGCTATTGAGGCACCCAATCTACGGCACTCGTTAACCACAGCCCCTCAAAGAGAAGACTCGGGAGGAAGCCAGCGGGGGACCTCCTACCATTGGCCAGAATCTGCCTGTTCTCATGGGCAGGTGACGTGTCAGCTTCCTGGCCACAGCGGAGTTTTTGTCCGACTGAAACATAACAGAAGCCTGCAGGATTCAGGCCATAAGAACGCCTCTCCAAGGTGATCATGCGGAGAGGTACCACCAGGTGGACGTGGGACCTCAGGGGGCGAACTATGAGGCCTGGCTCCATTTAGGAAAGCTAACTCAGCTACAGACAAATTATAAAAGTACTTCATGGAGGCCGTAAAAATACTCAAATGCCGAAATTAACACACAGGAAAAACTCCCGCAACCCAACCTGCAGGTAAATTAGAATGGTGAGAGTTTTAGATATTTCCTTAAAGTTTTCCTTTACCCCTAGGCTTATGCAGGTATTCATTCTGAGAAAGAGAAAGAAAAGCGTGGAAGAGACAGACAGACAGAGGGCTGAACAGAAAGAAACAGTGATGGAGAGGAAGTGGCTTCCCCACCTCACCCCCAGCTAAGGCCACACAACCTTCCATCACGAAGGTCACCGAAGAAGAGTCTGGATTTAATGAGATGGGCAGAGAAGTGTGAGTGCCCAGGAGCCTCAGGGAGCTGAGGAGGAAAAGGCAGGGGAGAAAGCCAGGCTGGGGTGTGCGAGGCACTTTCTTTTCTTATTTCAATCACTCAGACACATGGATAAGGCTGCCCGAGGCAAAGGCGGCAGGGGTGGTGTCTGTGACCAGCCTGGCTGGGCAGGGAGGAGCTCTGCGTGGGGAAGCACGGCCTGAATCACAGCAGAGATGCCCCTCGCTGTGTCCTGGGTTACTCCACTGCCCCTTTTTTGTGTTTTTATGGATATGTTAGGAGGTTGCCACTCTAACCAGTCTTCCTTCAGGCTAAGCTGCCTTAGCGGGTCTACTCATACATTTCTATGAATAGTGGAGGCCAAATCCAGAGGCCCCGCAAGTGATCAGAGGTGGGGATCCAGCTACGATCGGGCACTCTCATGCACCCATCCAGGGCCTGTTGCAGCACAGGCAGCAGGCAGCTTGCCAAGAGACGAGGTTGGGCTGCTGAGGAACACCTGTGCTTCCCTGGGCCTGAGCCCTCCCAGGCTTACTGCTGCTGGAAGAATCCCTCTCCCAGACCTCGTTTCCCTTTTCCCTATCGACGAGGACTGCTCTCAGGCCTCAGGGGCACCCACAGGTCCTTGCCACGTGGTGCCCACGGGCAGGTCCCCAGCGGGGATGATGGCTTTCTTCCAGGCATCTCCCACCTGCTCTCCAGGGACCAGCCAGGGAAAACTCTGACTATAAAGAGCTCGTGGTATGATGTCTGCCCACCCAGGTGGTCTCTGTTCGGAAGGTCAAATAATTCGGGGCCAAGTCTATGAGACACGCCCACAGATAAGACTGCTGGGCTGCACGCTTGACCAGGAAACGAATGTGCCAAGGCATTCACATAGGCGGCTAGTCTCAGCATTGCTTATGTTGGCGACTACCCAGGAGGTAGGCCTTCCAGTTGCAGCCCCCAATGAGTGCCAAGCGGCCATAGGAATGGTGACAGGTGTGTGGTCAGTGACATGAAACCATGTTCATAATTTATTTCTGTGCGAAAGGACAGGTGGCAGAACAAAGTGGCAACCCTTTTGTAAAGAAAATGTGTTTAAATGCATGAATAGAAGGCACATACCTACAAAGAGCCCAGAAAAATCACAAAAAGAGTAGCTGTTGCATTATTAACAGCGAGCACCTTGGAGTGATTAGATTAGAGGTCACTTGTGTGTCTTCCCGCTTGTCTAAATTCACTTGATTGTCTGCCTTTTCCGTGTTTTCCTCCTTGAACACCTCTTACTTATTTGGAAATAACGTTTTGAACTGCTCTGAAGCTTACTTGAGAGCTGAACTTCCACTCCCCAGTCACATCCACTCAAGACACTATAGTCTGCCAACAGCATGACCACCTGTGACCCCTCAACACGCTCTGTCCCCTCAAGGATGTAATCCCAAGGCGGCTTGACACAGAACTTTCAAGAATGGTGAGCAGTCAGCCAGGGTAGATGCGTCTGGCATCCCAGGAAACATCCTGCCTCGGTTGTGGGTTGACTCCTGTCTCCTTTCACGGGGCCAGCACAGCGCCCCTGCCCAGGGAACAGCCGTGAAACTGCCCTGGAGTTCCTAACGATACACTGACACCACGCCACTGACGGCCACGGAGCCCCCACAACTTGCCCACACTTCTTCACACCCACAGGTACCTACAGCCATTTAATAGATGCCCAGAGAGAAACATGTTCTGGAGGGTTCCTTTGACCTTGGAGCATATTTAGGTGCGAAATCGAGTTCATAACGAAATCGAGTTCATATGATGCTGTCCCCTAGCAGCAGGTCCTTCTAAGCAGCATCGTTTCTTCCATCCCACATAAGTTCTTGTTTTTATTAATGTTTTTTATTTTTTAATATTTTAAATTGATTTTTAAAGGGAGAGGAAAGGAGACAGAAACATCAATGAGAGAGAAATATTGATCAGCATCTGGGCATGTGCCTTGAATGGGAACCGACTAGCAACCTTTTGGTGCATGGGAAGACCCCCAACTAACTGAGCCATCCCACCAGGGCCATAGTTCTGCTGTGATTTTTATTTTCACATTTGGATCACTTCATAAAGTGATTAGAAAAATGCAAAAACCTAAGTAGTGATCCCAGTGATAAGGGGCACAGATCAATCATTTACTTTCTGTAGGTTTATTGGTTATATGAATAGCCATTGCCAATGCGATAAATAACAATGAAGGTCTGGTCCATCAAAGTTAGTGAATGGTTATGTTCATTTTAGTAGGAAAAGAACAAAGCTAACTAATATGTGCATGACTACACATTGAATATTGGGTCTTAAAGGTGAGGTGTAATTGACAGGGGGACCTATCATCTGATAGATAGAGTATCTGAATTAATCTGAAAAATAATCATATTATTTTAAATCTTAGAATACATATATTATGTGAACAGGGGGTTAAGTTTTTTTTTAAGTTTCCTTTCCAAGGCCTGTGGGAAGCGATTGAGGTGACTCAGCTGTGAGTCCAGCGAGCAGAACCAATAAGCAGGGTCAGATCGACCCAACAGAAGTCAGAACATCATCTTGTCAATATCATCTAATCAACTTCATCTAATTGCCTGATGACAATAGCTGATGTCTGTTCCCTAGTCCCTTCCCCTTTATAATCCTGTCCCCTGGACCCTACTGGGGAGACAGGATTTGATGCTTGTAAGCGCGCCGTCTTCTTGGTTGGGTTGCCTTCTCAATAAACTCCTAGTATGATTCAACTCTGCCTTTGTTATTGGACACAGCGACAGGCAGCCCACCCAGGGATTTCCCGGTAACATGATGAGGGGCTTTTTAATCCTATGTAGCTTTTAGAACCATCATCCCAATCTCAGAACCTGGAAAGTTGTGGTTTATGCTCCTCACATTCTACTTTTGTACATATTTCAAACAACATGCTATGAACAATAAACACAGAACTGTCTTTAGTTCCATCTGTATTCCCTGCTAACCTGACCATGGATTTATATGTTCAGCTCAGAAACATAAATCTCAAACCAAGCAGTTAGCAAATGCCAACCAGACATTAATTTCTTACCCATCATTCAGCACTCTATGCTAATCTCACTCAAATTCAAACATTCTTCTAATAATTTGCTT
This sequence comes from Lasiurus cinereus, assembly GCA_011751065.1. Lineage (NCBI taxonomy): Eukaryota > Metazoa > Chordata > Mammalia > Chiroptera > Vespertilionidae > Lasiurus > Lasiurus cinereus. The sequence continues at coordinate 480,677 of JAAGEH010000327.1, read as the reverse complement.
GGAAATAAAAACCTGTATCACTTATGTAAACCACTTAATTGAGTACTGTGTGGAATGAATTAGGGTGAGGTCATTATCAATTTGTCTTGTACATTTCCTTGGAGTAAGACATCTTTCAATTCTAAGCCATCTCAGGACCATGAGACATATATTCTGAGTAGGTGATGCTTAATTAATTGCATAAACTCAACTAGAGTCCTTCAACATCTTGATCAGAGCGTAGGTTTAGTATTTTTATTTTCTGTGCTGCAAGCACACAGCCAGTAAGCAAAATTCAATCCCATTTGTAATAGGAGCCCATCATTGCGCTTAGCCCACAGGTACCAATTTCTCTGATTCCTTGCTCATCCTGAGCTGTTCTTCTTTTGGGGGTGCCATGAACCTGGGTCCTTTTGCTGAAACCACTGAGGCATATTTTGTTGAGGGTGTCTTTTTGTGACATAAGTCACTTCACTTGCCTTAAATGGTCCTAGACAGAAATCCTAATTAATGCCTATGTGATTCTTTCTCCCTGGCATTGTGGGCTGTGCAGGGAACACCCACCGTCAAGTTTGTAAAGGTTCCCTCTAATAGAAGCGGAATCAATGGAAGTGTTGCAAATACATGTGGGGCCCACATTCATTCATTCATTCATTTAAATAATATCTTCTGAGCATTAATCGTGTGTCAACACAGTGCTGGATCACGGGCCTAGAGCAGGAAACAGCACTGAATTAAAGCCAGTATTTCTGAAGCTCAGGTTAAGCAATGCAGATCCTCACTGTGCCCGTCGCATGGGTGGGGTGCGGGGGGCAACGGGAGGGGGAGGAGACAAGAGAAGAAATAGTCAAAAACATATTTGGTGTTTTCACAACAAACCACTTTCTCAAAGGAAATGTGTGGTGAAACCCTAATTTGTCAGAACACAACAAGCTGAGCCCTTCAAAGAGGAAGAGAATAAATGATTCACTGTGGCTTCCTAAAACTGAACGCCATTGTCTGTACACACTGTCATGACATGGGTGTGCAGTGAAAAGCAACCGGCAGAGTCCCCGAATGTGAGGGCTTGTCTGCGAACGACCCTGGAGTCCTTCAGATCCTGGCTATGACACCATCCTCCCAGCTCACTGAACTCAGCATCAAAGTGGAATCTACTTTCACAAACAACTGTCAACAAACAAAACCATCTGGCCTCCAGCGTAACCTGAATTCACAGAAAATCCATAGAATTCTACATGGAAGAGGTTTCAGAGATGACTTAGAGGGATCAGTCTCGAATTCAATGCATAGAAACCTGAGAACCTGAAGGTCACAAAGCCACAAGTGATTCATTTAATGCTACTAATTTATTTACGTTCTCCCTGCTTTCAAAAACATTCTGAGGCAATTCTCCAGTCGTTGTGGTTAATTACATTGTTATTATTTAAAAAGAGCCTTTAAAAATTGTTTCTAAAACTCTGGATTCAGATCACTCTAGGGAAATAGTTCACATTACCGCGTACGTGCCGACATTTTGAAGGAAATCCTAGCAGGCTGAGTCCTGTTATTTCCTAAAGTCAGCTCCTGAGTGTGCCCTGGGCATGTGGTGTGCACAACACTATGGTCAGGGTTGCCCGTTTTTTACATGATTATCCTATCTAATAAAAGAGTAATATGCAAGTTGACCGCATCTCCACTACACTCAAGCCACGCCCACCAGCCACACCCACCAGCCAATCAGAGTGAGTATGCAAACTAACCCAACCAAGATGGTTATGGGCTCAGAGAGCCCAGGAAAGAGGCCTAGGTTGCCCTGGCGATGGAAGAAGCCAAACTTTCCATAAAGCCTGGAGGGTGGAGGTTAAGGCAACAAAGTTTCAAAGTTTCAATGGCTGTGGGAGGGGAAGGCTTGGCTGCCATTCCAGGCTACAAAGTTTCAATTGTAGAAAATAAATAAATCCCAGATACCAGGGCCTCCTTTAGGGTTGCTGGGGGGCGTGGCCAGACTGCAAACCACCACTGGTCCTTCGCCCAGGCCATCCCATGCCCCAAGGATACCCTTGACCCAGGACACCCTTCAGGGCAAACCAGCTGGCCCCCACCCATGCAGCAGGCCTCTATCCTATCTAATAAAAGAGTAATATGCAGATTGGCTATCACTTCAACACACAAGATGACTGCCCCCATGTGGTCACAAGATCCTGCCCCTTTGTGGACACAAGATGGCCACCACAAGATGGCCAGCAGGGGAGGGCAGTTGGCAGGGACCAGGTCCTCAAGAGAGGACAGTTGGGGGTGATCAAGCCTGCAGGGAAGGGCAGTTAAGGGTGACCAGGTTGGCAGAGGAGGGAAGTTGGGGGTGACCAGGCCTGCAGGGAAGGGCAGTTGAGGGTGAGTAGGCCCACAGGGGAGGGCAATTAGGGGCAAACAGGCTGGCAGGGGAGCAGTTAGGCATCAATCAGGCTGGCAGGGGAGTGGTTAGGGGGTGATCAGGCTGGCAGGCAGAAGCAATTAGGGGCAATCAGGAAGTCAGGCAGGTGAGCAGTTAGGAGCCAGCAGTCGTGGATTGTGAGAGGAATGCCCATAGTCGGACATCCCTCAAGGAGTCCCAGATGGAGAGGGAGCAGGCTGGGCTGAAAGACACCCCCCCCCCACACTATCCCTCCACCCCCGTGCACGAATTTCATGCACCAGGCCTCTAGTCTTAAGTAATCCTCCAGAGCAAGCTCGATGTGGACCAATTAATTATTTTGGGTGATGTCACTCCCTTCATCACCTGACCAGCCTGAATGTGATCCGTGCTGAACTGGGTTCACAGCAATGGCTGCCTTGTTCAGTAATACTAATAAGCAACCAGTTTAGGAGAGAACTGCTCCAACTGATGGTTTAACAGCAGGAGCCCCCCCGCCCCCAAACTCTTGGTAACATATTCCCTTTCCCACCTTTGCTATTTCATCGGTGTGGTCACAAGGCTGGGCTGGGACAAGGCTGACCAATGTGCTTGTGTCCAGAGGGAGCAGTATCTGTCCTCACAGCCAACAACTTAAGTGACAACCATGGTCCACTGTTGACAAGTCATGGGGTGGGCGTGTCCTGTGGACTTGAGCTTCCAGATGAGCTGGGCTGGCACATAACTCCTCCCTCTCTGGGTCCTTGACAGGGAGTTACCTGCCGACTCAGGCTTCTCTCAAGCTTCAGCAGCTGGAGGTTTCCCAAAGAACATCTTCCTTCCAGAAAGCACCTCCAGCGCCAGCCTCGGTGCCCTGGCCTGCTCTGTGCATTCACTGATTGCGTGCTGTCTTCACTTCAACAGTGCCAGTTCCTCCCAGAAAGCCGCGTCCATGGGCCCCACACGCAGGAACACCTGGACTGTGAGTCACACAGGCCCTGGCTGGTGGGCAAGCAAGCTTCTGATGGCCTTCGAGATGTGAGTGACGCAGGACGTCCACATACTTTCTGTTCACAAAGACCCCTGATGACTCGTCTATTTGTTTCCTCTGACAGACCCTGGGCTAGAGAGCAGATCCCGGTGACTCATCAAGGGCAATGCCAGGGCCACAAGGCCTCTGGCCTGGGACAGGAGATGAAGACGGACCAGTGCTTTTGGAGGAAGAAGCCACATGGGTCATCCCCTGCAGACCACAGTCATTGTCAATTTAAATCCCCAAGGCATTCCCCGTCATGTACAATGAGCCCATGAGAGGAGAAATAAAGGTCACGGCAGCCCCGGCCAGGATGGTCCTGAGCACTTTCTTCAGGAGGAAAGGTGTGTGTTCATCCAGAGGCCTGGCCCTCCCAAGAGCTATCACTCCCTTCCCCTGCCCAGCCCTGGTGCCACCCCCAGCATCAGCCTCCCCATGACAGAAGCGAAGCAAGAAGTGTGCATTCATTGCCCTAACCGGTTTGGCTCAGAGGATAGAACATCAGTCTGCAGACTCGAGGGTCCCAGGTTCCATTCCTGTCAAGGGCAGGTACCTTGGTTGCAGACACATCCCCAGTGGGGAGTGTGCAGGAGGCAGCTGATCGATGTTTCTCGCTCATCAATGTTTCTAACTCTCTATCCCTCTCCCTTCCTCTCTGTAAAAAATCAATAAAAATATATATATATTTTAAAAGAAGTGTGCACATTCACTCACAGGAAGTGGACACTCTCAGGAAATGTGGGCTCACAAGAAGTTGGGCACACAGGAAGTGGGCAGGCAGGATGTGTGTACTCACAGGAAGTGTGCACTCTCAGGAAGTGGACACTATCAGGAAGTGTGCACTCACAGAGATTGTGGGCTCATAGGAAGTAGTCACGCAGGAAGTATGCACTCACTCTCAGGAAGTGGGCACTCGCAGGAAGTGAGAGCTCACAGGAAGTGGGGTCACATGGAAAGCATGTGCTCACAGGAAGTGGAAGTTGGAGATACTGGGGGCCAGACCATAGAGGAGAACTTGTGGAAGAGAAATAGCATTAGATGCACATACCACTGGAGTTCTGTCCACATTTGACCACAAGAAGTAGTCAACATGGAGGTGCCAGGATGCATCCTGGAAGTGCACAGAATCAGACCATGAGGAAGGGCACTCATAGGAATCAGCACATTGGGAATCAGGCCATATTCTCCAGCATCTCCCTCCTTCTGGGGCAATCCCACACCACATGCTGCTGCTCTTCCCACTCAACCCTCTCCTTGTGCAATCATCCATGAACCAATCTCCTAGCATCACTGCCAAGGGGATGAGCACTGCTCAGAGTTACTGAGACTTCTGGCACTACAATTCTGACTCCCTCCTTGTTTCTATGCAGAAAGACTGAACTAATCTCAGCCTCAAGGGGGAAGAGTGTCCAAGGACAAATGGCAAAGGGAGAATAGGCTTGTTTTGTTCATCCTTGGAGTTGCTCTGGGAGACACATGGAAATCCCAGGCCTCATGGATCCACAGCTAATCTGTCCCGACGGAGGAAATAGTGCTAAATACAAAGACTGTGCGAGTTGTAACACTGCCTAGTGTGAAACTGAATTCATGGTTTTGAACTTTCAGGCTTGAGATTCCATAAACTCTGGGGTGGGAAATTCCCCAGGTGGGGTGAGCAGGTTGCTGAGCAGAGGTATGGATCTAATTAGCAGAGGCAATGGGAGGCCCATGTGGCCTGTGGAAGACTGGTGTGGTCCTACCTGGGATAATGCCAAGTCTGGGCTGGGAGAATGAGTCACTGCACAAATGAAAGTGAAAGATCAAGTGACCCCACAGATTCAAAAGCCATTACTGAATAACCAACTCTGTCCCAGATTCAGCAGGAATCTGTCACCTGAGTCTGGACAGTCCCACCCTGTCATTTTTCCTGTTAAGACCCAGATTTTTCCTGCTTTATCTACTCTTATGGACTCTAAATTGTACAAAGATAATAACGTTAGGAAGCTGAAAGAGAGTAATCTCTTCGGCTTCTCCCAGCGGTATTGTTTGGTGTTTTCCTGGGGTTATCCAGTGTCCACTGTAGAAAACATCTCACTTCTCTCCTCTCTCTGGCTCCTGAGCCATGCATCCTGCCAATCTGTCTTCTGTTCCCATGAAGTGTCTAACATCTACTTAGAGAGAACACTCCTGACAAGAAGCTCTTTGTTTCTACTCCAGAACCTTCTGTGATCACAAGCACATGGACAGACCCTGGCAGGCCATGCGATGGGCAGCTCAGTGTTGCGAAAAAGTGGCTAACTCAAGGTGTAAACTTGGGGATTGCATTTCAACTCCTTGAACCTATTTCTTTATCTGTGAGGCATGATAAAATGACATCTTATGGGAGGAGAAAATGGCGGCGGAGTAGACAGATGCGTCTGGAGCTTTGTCGCTAGGCAGAGGGAGAGAGAGCGGCTGAGAGTTGCATTGGGAGTGTTTGTTGGCAAGCTAGGAGTCAGTTATCCTCCAGGAGAAGGCGGAGAACTGCTGGAAGGGGCTCTCCTGGCCAGGCAGCCCCACTGCCACGGGGTTTTTGTCGGCCAGAGCCACCAGCGTGAACGCGGAGCCCGAGCCATCTTGCAGTGGGAGGTGGATGTCTGCGGCGCTCTGAAGCCTTCGGCTGGGCACCCATCGAGCAGCCAGGAACCTGGGGACCCAGAACTCCGCTCTCCAATCGGCGCAGACACGCGGTGGAATCAGAGATCCACAGAGCACACGGAAAAGTCAGATTGCGCCTGAGTTAAGGGGGAGGTGGATGTCTGCCGAGGTCTGAAAGCTGCGGCTGACAGAGGCACCCAAAGAGCAGCCAGGACCCAGAGCGCGGCTTCCCAGGCGGCACGTACTCGCAGGCGTCGGATTCGGAGATCCACGCAATCCACGTGGCGCCAGGAAGGGTCAGATTTCACCTGGGTCAGGGTGAGGTCTCCTACCCGCCCCCCCTCCGCACGACAAAGACGAGCACACTGTGGGAGCCGGGCTGCGGGAAAGCTGCCTCTGGAGAGGTCCACAGAGGTGGTCAGGGCGTGATCCCTGAGTGTGAAGGCAAACCCTCTGAGCTGTTGACGGAGGAGAGCTCTGGAAAACGACTCGTTTTTTTTTTTCTGGAGCAGAGGGACAGCCTGGGAGTTATTACAGTGTCCCGGTTACAAAACCCCCACAAACTGGCTTTGAGAACCACAAAGTAGCAGGATCTGAGCACAGCCTAGAGAGGTCCGGTGCTTTGTCTCAGAGATCAATTCCGAAACACTGCCACCCAATGGATGACACACAAATTGACTCTCGCATAACCACAAAAGAATAAAGAGATTAAAACACCAAGAGGGGAACACAGGGAACTGCAATACCTTCCCTACTGGGAAACAGGAGTGCCAAGCAGAATAATAGTGGAAGTGAAGGACCATTCTATTTTTCTTCTTTTTTTAATTTTTCCTTTTTTCTTTTTTCTTTTTTTTTAATTTTTAATTTTTTATTTTTCATTTTCACATATTTTAATTAAAAGAATATTTTTTTTCTTTCCGCCTCAATTGATTTTACCTTTATAATTATTACATTTTTGTTTTAAACTAGTATTATTAATTACTACTAGTACTTTACCGTTTTGGAAAAAAAAACAAGTGTCATTTTGTTTTCTCTTTATTTTATTTCGGGATTAGAGTTCTACATTCTATTTTCATCTTTCCTTTAGCATAATTTTACTCCAACTCAACTCTACCTTTATGCCAACACTTTCCTCCTAACTTTCCCCATTTTGTTGTCTTGTTTCTCTTTCCCTTTTCCAACTTTAGATTCTCCCTATTTTTCTCTTTACCTGGTTAAAATTTCACCCCATTTATATATCTAATTTCAAATCCCCTACTACAAGTCCACACAAACCTCTCTCTTCTTGTCTTCACTACCCAAAAAGTTGTTTTTTCTCTATGTCCTTTTGTTGCTATTTGCCTGAAAAGTGATTATATCGATTTTTTTGAAATTTTTTTGTGAGATTGTTTTACTTTATTCTACTTGTTTTATTTTGCTTTTTGCTTGCTCTGTTTTCTACCTCTCTTTTCCCTCACCTCCCTCGATACCAGTTGCTATTTACAGTTTGTATTAATCTCTAGGTACTGGTTGCTGGCCTTTATTGGGATTAGTGACTGTTCTATTGCAGTTGTCTCCTGACATCTATATTTTGTTCCTCTTTTCTCTCTTATACACTTTCTTTTTTCCCTTCCTCTTTCCTTCTCCTTCTTCTCCTTTTTATTTTCTTATTTTATTTTATTTTATTGTTCATTTATTTACCTTTCTTTTTTTCTCACTCTCCCAATTTGATTTTGGCATTTCTTTCTTTTCTTTTTTCCTCATTTTCCTCTTCTTCTTTCTCTATTTACCCCTAATTTCTCCTTCATTGGTGGTCACCTTATATGTGACTATTAACATCTTGAATACATTTCTACTCAGTGCCTTGTGTGCAGTACCTGGTCATGTTGTAGTTTGTGCCTTTCAATCAACGTAGGAGAGAGAACTACATAACCAGACACCTGGAGAAGAAAGACCGTGGGCAGAAAAAGAAACAGCCCACATAAGACAGAAAGGCAAGTTTCACCAGAAAAGGAAGTAAACTAAATAGAACCAGAAATAAGCCTACCAGAGAAAGAGTTCAGAGAAATGATCATAATGTGGTTGAAAAGAATGGAAGACAAATTTGACAATATGAGTAAGAGCCAAGAGGAAATGAAGACGCAAGAGGAGATGAAGAAGCAGCAAGAAGAAATGCAGAAGAACCTAGAGGAGGTGCAGAATAATCAAGAAGAAATGAAAAATGACATTACTGCTATAAAGAACTCAATAGAAAGTATCAAAAGTAGACTAGAAGAAGCAGAGGAGTGCATCAGTGAGCTAGAAGACACGGTAGGAAAAAATACCCAAGTACAGCAGCTTCTAGAAAAAAAAGTTAAAAAGTAAGAGGAGAGTCTAAGGGAACTTTGGGATAACATGAAACAAAATAACATCCGCATAATTGGGGTTCCAGAAAGAGTGGAAACTGAACAAGGATTAGAAAACATGTTCAAAGAAATAATGACGGAAAATTTCCCCAATATAGAAAAGAAAAGAAAAAGCCCACACAAATCCAAGAAGCTCACAGAGTCCCAAGCAAAATGAACCCCAACAAACCGACACCGAGGCACATTATAATTAAATTGGCAAACACCGACGACAAAGTAAGAATCTTAAAAGCAGCGAGAGAGAAACAGAAAGTTACCTACAAAGGAACCCCCATAAGACTAGCTACTGACTTCTCAACAGAAACTCGTCAGGCCAGAAGGGAATGGAATGAAATATACAATCATGCAAAGGAAGGGTCTGAATCCAAGAATATTGTACCCTGCAAGACTCTCAATCAAAATTGAAGGTGAAATCAAAAGCTTCACAGACAAAAAAAGGACTAAGGGAATATATTACCACCAAACCAGCAATGCAAGAAATAAAAAGAAAGAGGAACCGAAGAAGGAACTCGGGGGTAAGGACTAAAAATGGCAACAGATAAGTACTTATCAATAATAACTTTAAATGTAAACGGATTAAATGCCCCAATCAAAAGACATAGGGTAACCGATTGGATAAGAAAACATGATCCATATATCTACTGTCTGCAAGAAACCAACCTTAGGAAAAGAGATGCACAGAGATTGAGGGTGAAGGGATGGAACATGGTATTTCAAGCAAATGGAAATGAAAAAAAAGCTGGGGTTGCAATACTTATATCTGACAAATTAGATCTCAAAGTGAAGGACATAACAAGAGATAAAGAAGGCCACTTCATAATACTAAAGGGAACAATCCAACAAGAAGAAGTAACTCTGGTAAACATATATGCACCCAATATAGGAGCACCTAAATACATAAAAAAAACTCTTGGAGGATATTAAGGGAGAGATTGACAGCAATACAATCATAGTAGGAGACTTTAATACCCCACTGTCACCATTGGACAAATCCTCTAAACAAAAAGTCAGGAGAGAAACATCAATCCTAAATGACTCACTAGACCAGATGGAATTGACATCTTCAGAACATTTCACTCCAAAGCCACAGAATATACATTCTTCTCCAGTGTACATGGGTCATTTTCAAAGATAGATCATATGTTGGGTCATAAGAAAAGTCTCTTCAAATTCAAGAAGATAGAAATCATATCAAGCATTTTCTCAGACCACAGTGGCATAAAACTGGAAATCAACTATAATAAAAACAATAGAAAGAAATCAAACACATGGAGACTAAACAGCATGCTATTAAACAACGACTGGGTAACCAGAGAGATCAAGGAAGAAATAAAAAACATCATGGCAACAAATGACAATGACAACACAACAATACAAAATTTATGGGACACAGTGAAAGCAGTCTTGAGAGGGAAGTTCATAGCCCTACAAGCCTACTGCAAAAAACAGGAAATAATGGTAATAAATCACCTAAACCTACAACTCAAAGAGCTAGAACGAGAGCAACAAGAAAAGCCCAGTGTAATCAGAAGGAAAGAAATAGTGAAGATCAGAGCGGAGATAAACAACTTGGAGACCAAAGAAACAATTCAAAAGATCAACAAAACAAAGAGCTGGTAATTTGAAAGGATAAACAAGATTGATGGACCCCCAGCCGGGCTCACCAAGAAGCAAAGAGAGAAGACCCAAATAAACAAAATCAGAAATGAAAGAGGAGAAATAACAACAGATCCCACCGAAATACAAAGGATTGTTAAAAAATACTATGAACAACTCTATTCCAACAAATTGGACAACCTGCAAGAAATGGACATTTTCCTAGAAAAATATAACCTCCCAAAACTCAATGAGGAGGAAACCAAATATCTCAATAGTCCAATAACTATGGAAGAAATTGAAGCAGTAATCAAAAAGCTTCCAGCAAATAAAAGCCCCGATCCAGATGGCTACACAGTAGAGTTTTACCAAACATTCAAGGAAGAATTAAAACCTATCCTCCTCAGATTATTCAAAAACATTCAAGAAGAAGGAACACTTCCAAACACCTTCTATGAAGCCAGCATCACCGTAATACCAAAACCAGATAAAGACAACTCAATGAAAGAGAATTATAAGCCAATATCTCTCATGAACATAGATGCCAAAATCCTCAACAAAATTCTAGCAAACTGGATCCAGCAGTACATCAGAAAGATCATACAACATGACCAAGCAGGATTCATCCCAGGAATGCAGGGATGGTACAATATCTGCAAATCAATAAATGTGATACATCACATAAACAAATTGAGAGATAAAAATCACATAGTCATATCAATTGATGCAGAAAAAGCATTTGACAAAATCCAACACCCTTTCTTAATAAAAACTCTCAGCAAAGTGGGAATAGAAGGATCATACGTCAACATCATAAAAGCCATATATGATAAACCCACAGCTAACATCATACTCAATGGGCAAAAACTAAAACCATTTCCCCTAATAACAGGAACAAGACAGGGATGCCCACTCTCACCTCTCCTGTTCGACATAGTACTGGAAGTATTAGCCATTGCAATTAGACAACAAGAAGAAATAAAAGGCATCCAAACTGGAAAAGAAGAAGTAAAGCTGTCCTTATTTGCAGATGACATGATATTGTACATAAAAAACCCAAAGGACTCCATTCCAAAACTAATTGACTTAATTAATGAATTCGGCAATGTAGCTGGATACAAAATTAATGCTAAGAAGTCTGTGGCATTTTTATACACTAATAGTGAAATTATAGAAAGAGAAACTAAAAAAGCAATCCCATTTACCATCACACCAAAAAAATTAAGATACCTAGGAATAAACCTAACTAAAGAGGTAAAAGACCTTTATGCAGAAAACTACAGGACACTGAAAAAAGAGATAGAGGAAGATGTTAACAGATGGAAGAGCATACCATGCTCATGGATTGGGAGAATCAACATCAATAAAATGTCCATACTACCCAAAGCAATCTACAGATTCAACACACTACCCATTAAAATACCAACGACATATAAAACAGACCTACAAAGAATTCTTCATAGATTCATCTGGAACAAAAAAAGACCACGGATAGCTACAGCAATTCTGAGAAAAAAGAATAAAGTAGGTGGGATCTCAATACCAGACTTCAAGCTATACTACAAAGCAACTGTTCTCAAAACAGCCTGGTACTGGCACAAGAACACACATATAGATCAATGGAATAGAATAGAGAACCCAGATATCCACCCAAACCACTATGCTCAATTAATATTTGACAAAGGAGGCATGAACATTTAATGGAGCCAAGATAGCCTCTTCAATAAATGGTGTTGGGAAAATTGGACAGATACATGCAAAAAATTGAAACTGGACCACCAACTTACACCAAATACAAAAATAAACTCAAAATGGATACAGGACTTAAACATTAGAAGGGAAACCATAAAAATACTAGAGGAATCCACAGGCAGCACAATCTCAGATATATGCCGAAAGATCTTCTTCACTGATACTGCTCCAAAGGCAATTGAAGCTAAGGAAAAAATAAACAAATGGGACTACATCAAAATAAAAAGCTTTTGCACAGCAAAAGAAACCATCAACAAAACAACAAGAAAGATCAATGCATGGGAGAACATATTTGCAAATGTTAGCACTGATAAAGGTTTAATCTCCAAAATCTACAGCCAACTTATACAACTTAATAAAAGGAAGATAAACAATCCAATAAAAAAATGGGCAACGGACCTAAATAGAACCTTTTCGAAAGATGACAGAAGGAAGGCCAAGAGACACATGAAAACATGTTCAAAGTCACTAATCATCGGAGAGATGCAAATCAAAACGACAATGCGATACCATCTTACACCGGTCAGAATGGCAATCATCAACAAATCAACAAATGACAAATGTTGGCGAGGATGCGGAGACAAAGCAACCCTTGTGCACTGTTGGTGGGAATGCAGACTGGTGCAGCCACTGTGGAGAACAGTATGGAGTTTCCTCAAAAAACTAAAAATGGATCTCCCATTTGAGCCTGTAATCCCACTCTTAGGAATTTATCCTAAGAAATTACAAACACCAATCAGAAAGGATTTATGCACCCCTATGTTCATAGCAGCACAATTTACAATAGCTACAATTTGGAAACAGCCTAGGTGCCCATCAGCAGATGAGTGGATCAGAAAACTGTGGTACATCTACACAATGGAATTCTATGCTGCCATTAAAAAGAAGGAATTCTTACCATTTGCAGCAACCTGGTTGGAACTGGAGAGCCTTATGCTTAGTGAAATAAGCCAGTCAATGAAGGAGAAGCATCACATGATCGCACTCATTGGGGGATAATAAAGAACATTATAAACTGATGAACAAAAGGATAGATACAGAGACAGTAAAGCTTCAAACAGACTGTGAAATTACAGCAGGAAGATTAAAGTTAGGTGAGGTAGAGAAGAGATCAATCAAAGGACTTGTATGCATGCATATAAGCATAACCAATGAACATAGACACTGGAGGGTTGGGGTATGCCTGGGAGGGAGGGGGGGCAATGGGGAGATATGTATAAAAAATTAATAAAAATAAAAAAAAATGACATCTTATAACAATGAAAGGAACCCAAACACTCCTACCCAGGGCTCCATTTATATCAGTGATAATGAGGATAATTACTATACGTTATGTTCTGTGTGAGTGTCCGTCTCTGTCTCTGTCCAGGGATCCCAGGGAAGATGATGCAGGTGAGCACAATGCTGTGCACGGCACAGTGTGGGACACAGAGGAGGGAGGACCATTTCCCAGAGAAGAGCAGTGCAGGGAGCTAACAAGAGCTGGGATCTGGATGCTGAGCAATGTCTCTGCCTGCAGAAAAGCAAGAGAAAATCATCCTGGGAAAAGAGAAGAACATGAACAAAAGGCACACATGCTGATGCACGGCGCAGGCCGGACCGGCAAGCTGTGTCACATGGTTTGTGTGTGCAGTATGCTCGTGGCACGGTGAGGAATGAGGTCGATGGCTGGGGCCATATCATGGAAGGCTCACTGTTGCTGACTGAGGAGTGTAGACTTTAACATTAAGGCCATGGAAACCCATTGTAGATATTAAATATTTCTCTTTGATGCAGAGTGAAATGGACGCCACTGAAACAGTGCCTGGAAATGGGTTTTCTCCTTCATCTGCTTCTTCTCTTTGGTTCTGGAATTATAATGCTCATCAGGAAAGTTATCAAACTGCTATTTGAAAAGGGACAGGAGACTTCTTACAAGATGACTGAAATGGAGGAGGGCCTGAGGCAGGAGAATGGCCATGGGAACCATGGAGGGAGGGTGGGATGAGGCACTCCAGGGAGGACGAGGGGACTGCAGAGCAGAGGCCTGGGGAAGGCACAGGGAGGGAGGGGCACATGTGCACTCACAGTTCATAGTTTGCTGATGGCGGGACAATGGGAATGTCATTCACTGATGCACTGTAATTCCAGGGGGGCTGAGTCAAGTTGTGCTGGATCTCAGACAATCACTCCAGTCTCCTTTCCTTAGGAGATATCAAACCTTGCCTGATGTACAAAGAATATATTTATTGAGCCAAGGGGACCCTAGTCAGTTCAGGTAAAGCCAGCCAACCAATAGCTTCCACCCACTCTCTGACATGAGGGCCGATGGACATGTGAGGTTACGATTCTGTCCCGGTGCACATGGTGACCAGGTAGAACATCTAGAATTCCAGGTTAAATTTAGGAAAAAATGAGTAAGGTCTGACCCCAATTTGCAAAAACACTTTAGCTTGCCACATCTTTTCTTCAGGGATACTGTTTTATTTGCTGGAAGAAAAAGAAGTGTGTGTATGTAAAAATATTTATATATTCTCAGGCTCATGTCTAACTCTTTCAGGGGAATCTGCAATCCATGCCTTGAACTCATTTCTATTATAATTAAATTTATATAAAGTTGCAAGAGAGTCTGATCCCTTTCTCCTTGACTGGCTCCACACCAGACACGTCTAAGCCAGAGTCCTAAAGGCACCTCTCAAAATATTTTATTTCCTTGTGTTACCTTCATTTACATAATGAGCAAAAGCTTTCATATTATCCCATAGACAGGGTTAGTTCCTCTAGATCAGAGGTCGGCAAACCGTGGCTTGCGAGCCACATGCGGCTTGAGAGCCACGGTTTGCCGCTCTGTTGACTAATGAGTTTGCCCACCACTGCTAGACTAAATGTTACCTTGTAGTTGGAAGCTGTGAGGATTAGGCAATTGTGGCATATTGTGTACAAAGAGGTTAAGGTTAGGAGGAGAATCCAAGATGGCGGCATAGGTAAACACTTACACTGCTGCCTCGCACAACAATTTCAAAACTACAACTAAAAGACAGAACGGACATCATCCAGAACCACAGGAAAGCTGGCTGAGTGGAAGTTCTACAGCTAGAAGGAAAGAGAGGGGCTCACGGAGACCCAGAGGAGCTGCAAAAAGCCGAGGTACGGAGACGCGCACGCGGAGAGAGCGGGTGCCAGAGTACCTGGCTGGCTTCTTCTGGCGGGAGGGAAACGGAGACTCCCAATGGCATTGAACCCCTTCTCTTACGACACTAAACCCCAGATCCAGCTGAAACTCATACAGGGTGAGTTTGGACTGTGAAAAGGGAGAAGTGCCAGAAATTTAGGGGAGTCGTAAAAGATCAGAGGGCTGGTGGCGGCGCGCACGGCACTGCGCGAAGGACAGACTGCTGATTGTGCCGCTGACTTTCTCGAGTGGGTGGGAGACAGACCCTCCCAACTGTGCCACTTCTGACTCTACTAAGCCCCAGTTTCGGGTGAAACCCTGGGGACCTAGACTCCTGTGGTCCTGGTGTGCAGGGGAGCTGGAAAGGCAGCGGTTAGAGGCACTGCAGGCCAGCGCGCACAAGGACCGCTCCAGCCATTACCTAGTCACGTGAGACTCAGGGGCCCTGGAGGGCGAGGCCGACTGGAAGGCAAGGCGGTCCCTGAAGCCCTGAGACTCCACCCATCCCAAGCTCAACAGAGGCTTCTGCGGCTTTGCACGCCTGGTTTCATAAGGCTGAATTCAACACAGAAGTTTTCCCAACATAGGGAAAATGCCGAAGCAAGGGAAGGAGTACAAACAAAAGAAATGGAGGAAAAAAAACAACAGGATATAGAGTTCAAAACCACGCTTATAAGGTTTTTCAAGAATATGCTAGAAAAGATGGATAAATTTATCAAGTCCCAAGTGGAGATGAAAAAGGACATACTAGAGATGCAAAAGAGCCAACTAGAGATGGTAAAGGTCCAACTAAAATGAAAAAGGACCAACTAAAAATTAAACATTCACTGACTGAAATAAAAAATATTATACAGAGTCCTAACAGCAGACTAGAGAAAGGCAAGAATCAAGTCAAAAATTTGAAATATAAAGAAGCAGAAAACACTCAACTGGAAAAGCAAGAAGAGAAAAGAATCCAAAAATGTGAAGATAATGTAAGGAGACTCTGGGACAGCTTCAAACGTACCAACATCAGAATTGTGGGAGTGCCAGAAGAGAGAGAGCAAGATACTGAAAACCTATTTAAAGAAATAATGACTGAAAACTTCCCACATCTGGTGAAAGAAATAGACTTACACGTCCAGGAAGCACACAGAACCCCATATAAAAGGAATCCAAAGAGGACCACACCAAGACACATCATAATTAAAATACCAAGAGCAAAAGACAAAGAGAGAATATTAAAAGCAGCAAGAGAAAAACAGTTCATTACCTACAAGGGAGCACCCATACGACTGTCAGCTGATTTCTCAACAGAAACGATGCAGGCCAGATGGGAGTGGCAAGAAATATTCAACGTGATGAATAGCAAGAACCTACAACCAAGAATAATCTATCCAGCAAAGTTATCATTCAGAATTGAAGGGCAGATAAAGAGCTTCACAGATAAGAAAAAGCTAAAGGAGTTCATCAACTCCAAACCAGTATTATATGAAATGCTGAAAGGTACTCTTTAAGAAGAGGAAGAAGAAAAAGATTAAAGTAAAAAAATTATGAACAACAAATACGTATCTATCAACAAGTGAATCTAAAAATTAAGTGAATTAAAAATTTGATCAACAGAATAAACTGGTGAATATACTAGAATCAGGAGCATTGAAAGGGAGTGGACTGATAATTCTCAGGGGGAAAGGGGTGAGGGGTATACAGGGAGAGACTGGACAAAAATCATACACCTATGGATCAGGTCAACGGGAGGGAGGGAAAGGTGGGAGCTGGGTGGAGGGGTGCTATGGAGGGGAAAAAAGAAAAACAAATGTAATAATCTGAATAATAAAGATTTAATTTAAAAAAAAGAGGTTAAGGTTAGTATATGACAGTGGCTGGCAAACTCATTAGTCAACAGAGCAGCAAACTGCGGCTTTAGATGTAATCAGGACGAGAAGCCTCTCACAATGCCATTTACTGATTTACTCAAACACTCTGCTAATCCAGTATTTCCAGCTAGACTTGGATACCTACTGCTGCACATTACAGCTACAGAACGGAAGCCCGGACACAGCTTGGGGAGGGGACCTATTTCCAGAGGGGGAGGTGTTATGTATAACCTTGAGCTTCACCTTGATGAGGGGGAGGATCGCCGCCTCGGACTCTCAATCAGGCTCCTCTGGTCACTGTCAGAGTGGCTGGAAGGGAAAGGCCAGGGGTCCTCCCTCTGGCTTTCCTAACTTGGTCTCTGGTCTTGTGCTCCATCAGCCACAACAGACTGAGGGGCTGTGCTGCATGCCAGGCTCCACTCAGAGAGCTTCCTGTTTCACATCAACTGCAAACAGGGTCTAAGTCTTAGGATAAATAAGTACATTTAATTCTGCAAAAACCCAGGACTCCTCATCATTTTGATCATCTTTTCCCCACAGAACACCACACTGTAGACCTGGTGGAAAGTAGAGTCTAGCCTTCCCCTACCCAGGAAGATCAGCCTATTGCCCAACTGAGGTCAGGACATGTGGCCTCATTGTGTTCATGCTGACCCTAGCTACAGGAGAATTGTTTTTTTCTACAGGAAACCAGTCCCGGAAAGACATCTGTCCCAGACGTGGTCCTGGACGAATGGCTCCCAGCTGCCTCTGTCACGTTGGAGCAGCCTGCTCGGCTCTAGGCATTTGCCCTGTGAAGGCACATTGATACTTGCACTTACGGTTACACTTACATTCGCTCTGGAAGTCTGGACGACGTATTCTTGGACTTGCCTGTTGGGCCATCTGTCACTTCCACTCGGCAGTTTAATCTTCACCAAGGAACGCTACTCCTCAGATTTCAACATCCAAACAAGCACACAGACAAAAAACCACCAGAACCCTAGCCCACAAGTTTGACACTAACCATTTAGGCCCCAGCAAGCCACGTCCAGCCCCGTGGAACCGTTGGGGCAGCTCCCAAGTCACGGGCTCTGGCCCATAGGAGGGCTTGGCAAGGTCTCCTGCCTGCTGAGACAGAGTTTTGCAGGCTTTTGTGGGAACAGGGGAGAGTGAGTTTTTAAAGATCCCTAATGAAGATCAATGTTCCCATCCAGGTAAAGAGGAAGCAACATTCTACTGCCTCTTACTCCTGCCTTCCCTGCTGGGGGTGCCCACTGTGTCAGTGGTCCCTCTGCTGGGGCCAGACCAGGAAGGAGACTGGCCTCCATCACACTGGATTCAGCAGTCACGTTGCCCAGGCTCAGGCTGCCTTTGGCTAGGTGACCAGAGGGAGGCAGGGCTGCTAGTCTATGTCCCAGATCACTTTCAGGAGCCATAGTCCACAGGACACATGAGTGACTGTCACTCAGGCCACTCGGGAGCCTCTTCCTAGAATAAAAGTCCATGCACTTAAGTCAATGTCGGGAGGGAGGTACCATGAATGGGTGTCTGTCAAGGCCAGTGGGGAGGTACGCAGTAGGGCTTCTGAGCCTGAGCCACCATTTGAGCCCTGCTGTGTCCCTCTATATCTCTTAATCCACAGCCTCCTGTCTCCCAACCTCTCCCCCCTACTCCCCCCTCCCCCCCCCCCCCCCCCCCGAGCTGAGCCCTGGTCTCTGGGAACAGGATTGAGACCTTCAGAGGCTCCCATAGGACAGGTGCCTATGCCGATGGAGGGAACGGCTTCTGCCCACTTTGGGAAGAGCTATTTCTAGGACTCTGCCTTGTATCTCCTCCCCTCTCTGCCCCTACAGCACAGCCTGGCAGGAGGCAGGAGGCAACCCACACCCAGTCCTGGAAACAGGGAAACAGCGGGACTGCACAGGGACCCTGCACCCATGCCTCAGGCATACCAGCTGCTCCCCCAGTGACATGCCGAAATCACCTTCCAAGTGAGTCAAGCCCTTTTATGATTCGATTTCCTCATCACAGACCATAATTATTTTTTTATCTGTAGGTTAAATAAGTGCCATGTGTTCCTGGCATGGGAAAAATGTGTGATATTTGACATCTCACTTCCCTTGGCAAGCATTTTCTTAATGCCCACGGCCACCGGGGAACTAGTATTGGTGCCTGGTTTTGGCTTGGAGATATGCATTTAATCGCTTTCAAACAACACAAACCAGCACTTACTAAATGCCCAACCACAGCAATGCAGGTGATTGATTGTCAAATTAGCACGAAGAGTAATTTTCCACCTTCAGAGGCATCAGACACAAGGTAGTCAAATTCCAAAGGAACATGCAAAGAGGGTGATTATGTTCTATCTGACTACACACTCTCAGTCAAGGGCTTGGAGATATGTCTCTTGGCATACAAATTCCTTTTAAAAAATACACTTCCTGGCCCTAACTGGTTTGACTCAGTGGATAGAGCGTTGGCCTGCAGACTGAAGGGTCCCAGGTTCAATTCTGGTCAAGGGCATGTACCTTGGTTGCGGGCACATCCCCAATAGGGGTTGTGCAGGAGGCAGCTGATCGATGTTCCTCTCTCATCGATGTTTCTAACTCCTTATCTTTCTCCCTTCCTGTCTGTAAAAAATCAATAAAAATATATATTGGCCAAATCACTCTACATGATCCTATTTGATCTTTACAACATCCCTGTGGTGTAGGTGCTGCTATCCTCATTTTGTAGATAACAAAACTGATACCTTTCTGAGTTGGATACTTTGCTCAAGGCAACTCAGCTAGTAGACGGCAGGGCCAGGAAAACCCAGAAGGAATGGTTCTGCATGGATGGCTACATTTGCTGAGACCTACCGGTGAGCCCAGGCCCAGGCTAAATGAGGGTCGACCCTGTTACCAGCCAGAGTTCAAGGCTTGCAAGAGATTTTTACAAAGTACTCTGTGAAGATGACAATTGTAGCAACTTTCCCCAATACTGACAGGAGGATTCCTTTTGTTTATGCTTAATGCATTCCTTGACAAAAAAGCTTCATAGATTTTTTTCATTTTTCTGCTGATAACGGAAGACTCGACTTAAAGTTATCAGGGGACTGAGCTCTCTGACAGCAAGTTACCTGAGGTCTGGTGAGAACTCTGACATGAGTGCTGGTGATGGTTTCATCATCATACTCGATCCAACATCTACTGCTCACACCCCCTGCAACCTGAATTTACTGGCCTTCAAAAGATGTTGGACATTTCAAATTCTCCATCTCTGGGCAGCGTTCCTAGTCTTTGACATGCATTACATCCTGTATGCACGAATAAATGTTTGGAGTGGAAGAGGGTGAGTAGGAAACATGGGGTCTTTACCCAATCCCTGCCCATTCTGGTCTAAATGAAATTCAAGCAAAACTTAAAAATCAGAAATATGTGTGCTTCACCATTTTTCTGTCAAGAAAAAAGGATCCTGTCTTATTCCTAAAAATATTTTAATGATGTGGGGAAATTACCCTTAATTACACCATCTGCCTATACATACTCACTCTGAAGTTTTGTCATACTCTCCCAGCAAGACACCCATGTAGGTCTTCTTTAGCTAAATTTAGATGGGATTGTGTGGTTCAGTCTGAGGACAAAGGAAAAAGATGAGAAGACACATCTAATTTCATCAACTAAATCACGCTTGCAAAGAAAAAACACCTGCTTGTTGTTATGTTTATATTCCCCTCGAGCCCTGCCCAGAAAGGAAATAACTGAAATACATATTTTCCATTTGCCTGGGGCATAAATCATGATTCCAACAAGTGCCTCCTGAGTGTACACAGTTATGACCAATGCTGGCTAATGTTTACTGAGGGCGCACTGTGTGCCTGGCACTCTGGAGAGCCTGACCAGGTCTTCCTACCTGATTCCCAACAAGTTCTCAGGAGGGAGATACAGGATGCCCCCAGGGGCAGATAAGAACACTGGGGCACTTCTGGGGAGGTGGCCCAATTCAGCTTCAGCTACTGAAGCCAGAGGGAGAAGCTGTGCCTCACAGGTGGTGGCGCTGGCAATAACTGCACATCATCACAAGGCCTGTATCTGTCCCACCAATCAAGCCTAGAGCACAACACCTGTCAATCCTTCTTTCTGTGATCGCCTATTTTATACTTGAACTTGGAGCCCTCATTCCGCACGGGCTGGGTCTCCTTCTGACCCAGGAACACAGAGGGCTTCCTAAGGTCTTCCACTTCAGATTGCCCACCACACCCACTCCTTTCTAACTTTGACTAGTTGAGCAACTTCTAGTTCCTTCCTGTGACCATGGTCTGTCTGCTCCATGACCTCCTGACTACAGAGACCTCCCTGCCTTTGCCTGTTGGGTGGGCGGAAACCTAAAAGTGCAACCTTCTAAGAACCCCCTATTTTAAGTCAAGGCTTGTTACTCCTGTGGGAAACTTTCCACACTGCCCACGCCCGCCACTCTTTGGTTCCATCCCATATATTTGATGTGTGGGTCCATTTTCCATCTGATTGCTATGCACCTTTATCATAAGGGCCTGAGGAACCCTCATGGCTTTCTCTGTCTTTATATATTTGCCGGTCACTAGCTATTTTTGTTCAGCCACTGTGGGGTAAACACCAGGTCCAAGGGACAACAAGGATTCTGGGATAAGCAGAGTCAGCCAAGGACCTCTCCATTTCCTGTAATGCAGCCCTCAATGAAATAAATACGGGGCAGACGCCAGGTCTCCAGGGCCCCTGCAGCCGGCACAGGTGAGCAGAGTGGGCACTCCATAGCTCAAAACCTTGAGTTGGATCGAATGGAACAAACGTATTGAGTTGAATAGTTCTGCATCCAACCCCACAGGGAGAGCAACAGTCTGGTCCCTGCTCTAAGACCAACTCCCCACCCACCTGTCCCCTTAATCCACAGTTGTTAAATGTATCACCTTAGAGAAACCCAGCAGAACACAGCTTCCGTTCTTTCGGCTTTCTTGTTTGGTTATCTATACTTCTCTCTAGAGCCACCCAGAACCCCATAGTCAGCTTTAAAAAGTAGGCACCCATATTTAGTCAGTTTTAATAACTGGATTTTGCATTTTCTAGGTCTCCTCCTTCTCCCCATCTCCTCTTAGTGTGGACCTTCCAGGCCCCTGAGACTGCTGGCCTTGCAGACCCCTCCCCATGAAGATCTTGAGCCCGGAAGGGTCTCTCTCCTTGTTCAGCCATCACAGCATGCCCATCCATAGATCTGGGACCATGTTTGTCTTAGGAAAAGTATCTGTTCAGGTTCTCTGCTCATTTTTTTTAAGTTAAATAATTTTTATTGATTTCAGAAGAGGAAGGGAGAGGTAGAGAAAGATAGAAATGAGGACAGAGAATAATCAATCAGCTGCCTCCTGCACGCCCCCTACTGGGGATGGAGCCCGCCTCCAGGCATGTGCCCTCACCTGGAACTGAACAGTGACCTCCTGGTGCATGGGTCGATGCTCAACCACTAACAACACATGGCCAGGCCTCTGCCCAACTTATAACTGGATTGTTTGTTTTTTTGTGTGTATGTGTTTTTATTTACTTTGGATATTAGCTCCTTATTGAAGGTATTGTTTGCAAATATCTTCTGCCATTCTGCCTTTGGTTGTCTTTGTTGTTGATGGTTTCCTTTGCTGTGCAGAAGCTTTGTGGTTTGATGTAGTCCCATTCATTTATTTTTGCTTTTATTCCCCTTGCCTTTGGAGTCAAGTTTACAATCACTCGTCTAAGACCAAGACTCATAGGTTTAGTGCCTATGTT
The DNA here is from genome assembly GCA_011751065.1 of Lasiurus cinereus. Lineage (NCBI taxonomy): Eukaryota > Metazoa > Chordata > Mammalia > Chiroptera > Vespertilionidae > Lasiurus > Lasiurus cinereus. The sequence continues at coordinate 458,192 of JAAGEH010000327.1, read as the reverse complement.
TTCATCTAAGTATTTTATTATTTCAGGTCTTTTAGTCAAGTCTTAAAAAATATTTTTCATGCCCATCCAGGGCCTTACTTTTCCAGGGTTATAGTTCCTCTGATGGATGCTGATGGGTGGTCAATGAATTCTCTTGTCCCTCTTCTATGGAAGAACAATGTCCATATTATCAATAAAATCTCTGTGGGCAATCTTTTAGAAAACTGTCATTTAAAAACACTTAGGAAAATAGCATAGTAGAACATAATTTTCATATTCCCAACATCCAGATGTTGACAATTATTACTAATTTTTTATATTCTGTTTAATAATAATTTTAAAATTATTCCAAGTAAATACACATTTTCCCCCTTGCAAGCAGCAAGTAATCTCCGGCGACATGAGACTCGAACACCACAGAAACACCCAGATATTAGTGTTTATTTTCTATCCAATCAGGATATTTGCCTAAGTCTGTTATTTTACGAAAAGCTCCTGCATTTCACAAGTGAGGACTCCAGAGCTGAGAGAGGCTGGCTGGGCCACTGAGCAGATCAGTGGCGGAGAGCAGGTAAGCGGAACAGCAGGCTTGTGGGTGGGGCACGTACCCCTTTCCCTCCCTTCCCATCCCTGGTCCCTAGCCACAGAGCCCTGGGACATGAGCACCTGGGTGTCCTGACAGTGACTGCCCTCCCTCCGATGTGATGACTTCTCAGGAGCAAGCTGAGCTGCAGGATATAGAGGCGGGCACCGGGATGAGTGACAAAGTGCCTCTTCCCACATTTTGGTGAACACATCTCTGTATTCTCCTTTCCCTTTCTCTTCCTAGCTGCCATGAATTATTTATGTTATTAAACTCAACTGAATGAGATTTCAAAAACAATGAAAACTGCTGATGTTCAAATGAAATCATTACCAGGATGAGCTCAGAGTACATGGACACTCACAGCCCACTTCCGGGAGGGCCCTCAGGCAGGTGTCCTTGGCCTGAGCCGGGGATATCACTGGACACGGGAGGTCCCCAATCCGAGTGAGTGACAGAGCCCAGAGCCAGGGGCTCCTACTAGTGCTTGTACCATGTTCAGGTGTCCTGCGTGGTCCTCCCATGCCATGGAGAGAGCCATGGCACCCTTCTATGTTCACACGTGCTCTCACGGCAACTCCAACCTCACATCCATTTCAAGACAAATCCTAGTCAGACCCTGACCTCAGGGGCTTCCTGTCTCTACACTTCTCCCAGACCCAAGGCCCAGGACCCATGGCTTCAGCACAGTCTCCTGCACCTACTCTGCCCCGTCACCCAGCCTGGGTCCCATCAATAGCATCCCAGTCCTTCTCTTTTTGGGGCCCTGCAGGAAACTAACCCCTCCCTTTGACAGCTAGCTCTCATTCCTTCAGTCTCAGCGCAGGTGTCACCTTTCAGAGAAGAGAGCTTTCCCAGCCACTAACCAGGCTCCTCCAACAGTCTTCATTAATCCCCTGAAAGTCACGATTGCTTCGTGAATAATGAATTCTTAGTTATCTGTGGCCTCTGACCTCCAGCTGAACACAGACTGAATTAGTGACCATGGAATTGCCAGCACCAAGACACACAGGGACACCACTAGCTAGATCCACCCTGAAGTATCTGTTGAACAAAAACCTACAAAGAGCCCAGCTGGCGTGGCTCAGTGCTTGAGTGTTGACCTATGAATCAGGTCACAGTTCGATTCCTGGTCAGGGAACATGCCTGGTTGCAGGCTCGATCCCCACGGTGGAGTGTGCAAAAGGCAGCCAATCAATGATTCTCCTCATTGATGTTTCGACTCCTCTCTCTCTCCCCCTTCCTCTCCTAAATCAATAAAAAGATTTTTTTTTTAGAGGACAAAGAATTGACTCCATAAATTATAAAATGTTCAGTATCATTTAGGGTTTGATCCTCATGACCAATAGTAAGAGGTACCCATCGCATACATTCATGATTCTGGGTTTTTTATTTTCCCTTTTGTGACAATTATTACACTTTTTAAATATACATGTAATTGTGTGTGCTTGGCCCTTTCATGAGAATATAAGTCACATCTGTGCTGCTCACCCCTGGACAGGCCATGTCCATCACCTTGCTCAGTACCTCCACCCCATGAAAGTGGTGCCCTGGCCTGGGGAGGGGCTGGCAATGTGGAGAGCAGACAGTCTCAGCTCCTGTGGCCCAGGACTATGCCCTGAATGGCAGGCAGACGGGCAGAAACAGTCTTCATGGGTGATGACCCAGGGACCCAGGCATTTTCTGAAATCATGGAACTCAGCACGTCTCCAATGGCACAGTCAGAAAGCCTGCCCCCTTGGTGGGCGTGGTGACAGGATGTGCAGAAGCATGGAGTTGGGGAGCTCACAAGGCTCAGGGGTCACCCAATGGATGGGTGCACAGGGGAAGGGCCAAAGGACGCCTGGAAGGAGCCAGCCACGCCCCAAAGAGCAGCTGAGTGGGGAGGAGCCACAAGGACCTAGCCCATGGGGATGTAGCCCAGTGTGTCCCATGTCCCCAGCACCAATGGGATCCCGGGAGCAGGCTGTTTTGAGAAGCCACCGAGCTCTGAGACATGACGACCATGCTGTCCTCATCACCAGGAGCCCGTACTGGGTCCTCAAGTGCACTGCATCCCGGGCACCACATCTCCGTGGCAGCCCTGGTGGGAGCACTCACCTGTGTTCCCGAATGCTCAGAGCCTGAGTGTGGCCCACGCGTGGGCTGTTTCCTGACAATGAAGACTGTGTGTATCAGGGGACATAAGGGAGGGCTTGCTGGGCAAATGGTGCTGCTCTCAGAAGCAGCTTTACTGCAAGACACCCCCTTCGGCTGAAAAGGTGGAACCCCCCGGGCAATGGTCCCCTATGGTCCCTTTGAAGTCAAGAGTGTGGCGAACAAGTGACTGACATGGGGACGAAGTTGACCGTCCGCTTGGAGAACTCAGGCTGGACAAGGCCACCAAGACCACACACTGACCCTGGGAGACTGGCCTCTTCCTTTCTCCCTAGCAAGTGAGTCATCCAAATACACTTAGAAAAATAGCACCCTGCTGACTCATAATCCAATTGCCTTTTATAACCGTCTGTGGTGGCGAGGAACCAAGGGACTTTATAGGCTCTATAAAGATATAATATAGAGAATATCTGGTGTGTGTGTGCTAAACATTAAAAGAACAACAACTGTGGTTAAAACGTTCCCAAGAGGGACTAGAACAGTGGTTCTTGACCTTTCTAATGCCCCGACCCTTTAATACAGTTCGTCATGTTGTGGTGACTCCCAACCATAAAATTATTTTCGTTGCGACTTCATAACTGTAGTGTTGCTACTGTTACGAATCTTAATGTAAATATCTGTGTTTTCTGATGGTCTTAGGCAACCCTGGTCACGACCCACAGGTTGAGAACCGCTGCTGTAGAGCCTAAGACCATCAGAAAACACAGATATTTACATTACGATTCATTAACAGTAGCAAAACTATAGTTATGAAGTAGCAACGAAAATAATTTTATGGTTGGGAGTCACCACAACATGACGAACTGTATTAAAGGGTCGGGGCATTAGAAAGGTCAAGAACCACTGGACTAGAAGGAAAGATCAGAGAGCAGAGGTGTGTGCCAGGGCAGAGAGGGGCAGTGTGGGCACTCATGCATTCCCTCTTGCTATTTTTCAGGAAATGGGGGTGCACACAGACAGGAGATTGATACTAAGGAAGATACTAAAAGGTATGAAACATTCTCACATTCAAGCTGAGGAGACAACGTGAGAGCCAAGAAAGCAGGTGGAGAAAGACAGTGAGCAGCCAAGCAGCAAGGTGGTGAGGAGAGAGGGTTCTGGAAGTCTGGCACCTGGGCCTCGTCTCAGAGCTCAGGACCTCAAGTTCCATCCGCCTGCACTGCGGGAAGGACTCAGTCTGGAATCCCGGTGCCTGAGAAGCCTGGAGCAGCCAGGCCATGAGGAGGCCCTGCTGCACTGCTTGAGCGAGAAGCACAAGCTTGCGAGCCGAACAAGCTGCCAGGCGCACACACAGCTCCCACAGCGCACGCACAGCCCCCGCAGCGCACGCACAGCCCCCGCAGCACACGCACAGCCCCCGCAGCACACACAGCCCCCGCAGCGCACGCACAGCCCCCGCAGCGCACGCACAACCCCCGCAGCACACACAGCTCCCAAGGATGGCTCACCTACAGAACCCATGGAGCTCTCTAACCTCCCCCCTCCCTTTGTTGCAATAGCAAGCCTTGCTGACCTCTCTCATGGATGGGTCTCCCCTTTCCCTCTTGCCCTGGCCTTTCCAAACTTCCTGCTTTGTGAGTCTTCTCTTTCCCTGTCTGGGATTATGTACGTGTGTGTTGAAGGAGAAAAAGAAGGAAAGAAGGAAGGGGCTAAAATAGCCAAGAGAGAAGAAAGGTGGAGGATAGCTCCAGCCGGTCCCGATCCAGGACAAAGAGCCCTTCTCTGGAGCTGCCTGCACAGGAACCCAAATGCACAGCCATGCGTGTGCTAGCAGCTCATGGAGGATGCTGGTGGAGCACAGGATGAACATGAACCTGATCTCAAAATGCCAGAGGAAGCTTCCCAGGAAAGGACATCCAGGCTAAGCCCTGATGAGTGGGCAGGAAGTGCCTGAGAGGGAATGGGATGTTCAGCTAGTCAGAGGGTAAAAGACCTCAGAGACGAGAGGAGGCTGAAGGCATGCTAGACAAAGTCAGCACACCACCACCAGGTCCCACGGACCCCTGCCCTGTAAGGGCTGGCAGGCACTTCAGTCACAGGAAGCTTCCTCCTGGTCCCATGGATGGAGGCCCAGCAGGGGAGGTAGCCAGGGCACAGGAGTCACAGGGGACAGCCTCATAGGCCTTGTAAAATCCTGCAAGACGTAGCAGCTTCCTGTCACCAGCAGGGGGGACAGAGGGAAAGGCCCCCAAGGGTTGCGGTGGGGATGGAGGGAAAGGCCCCCAGTGCAGGGGACTGAGGGAAAGGACCCCCAACAATTGGGGACAGGAGGGAAAGGCCCCTCGAAGGAAGTGAAGACCTTCAGCAAAGACCCACTGGCACAGGCATGGGGGTTGGAGTTCTGAGTGGCTCCCAGTTACCTGCTAGGTGTGGTGAGTGACAGGAGCAAGGGACTTTGGGATCAGATGGAGAGAAACCAGGAGACCATCCAGGAATAAATGGGCCATGAGTCTGTCCTCATACAGGCCACTGGCATGGAGGAGGGGCCCTGCTTTGCCAATGCCTGGCTCTGTTCCAAGCTCGTGTTCACACCTTTCCCACCTCCAGGCCCATCGCTCACTTGAACATCCACCGAACCTCACATTCTGCCATCACCGCCTCATACTCTGCCATCCCCACTGAGCCCTGAACTGGACCCCTCACCCCGTGCTTCCCCCTCAGAAAGGCTTCCAGGGACTCTGCCCCAACTCGACTCCTATCTCCCTTAGCTCCCACATCCGGTCTATCGGCGTATCCCAGCAAGTCTCCGTGCAGAAGGGATCCCGTCACCACCAGCCCTGGTCAGGTCCCGACAATGCTTCACCAGTTTCCCAATGGGTCACCCCTCGCATGGGCACAGAGGGGTCCCACCGAACACCTTCAGATCATGCACTTGTTCTACATCCTCTAGCAACTCCCTGGGGCTAAAGCCCAAATCCTTATCAACAGCCCATGACACATGACCTCGTGCCCCTGGCCTCTCTCAAGCCAAGCAATGAACTTGTACAGACCAGGCCCAGCTGCCTCAGGACTTCTACACCTGTCCTTCCCTCTTCTGGGAACACTATTGCCCATGGCGCCCCGTCCGTTCCCTTGCTTCCTCAAGCTGTCTGGACAGATATTAGCTTCTCAGCGTGACTTTCCTGGCCGTATTTCTCAGAATTTTAAATTATTCCCTCCAAACACTCTATATGCATTCATTGGATTTGTTTGTTTGATTTTTCTTTTCACCTTTACAATGTTTTTTGCTGATTTACTTAGATTTTGCTTTTTCCCCATTAGAATACAAGCCCTCTGAAGAAAGGCAGGCTGTTCCCTGTGTGTCTGCAGTGATTGAAACTGTGTGTGGGGTCTGTCGCATACTTGGTCTCAGTTACTATTTACTGACCAATGTCTGTCTCATGGAGGTCTGCAATTTCATTCCTAGATGAAGCTGTCTGTTCTCTCATACAGCAGGGGAACAGAGTCAGTCACCCACTCTCCCATGGTCCAATCCACCCCCTGAGGGCCAACTCCAACTTTACCTCACTGGGTTCCCACTGTAATTTCGGACAACGTGCACCTCCGCCTCGTCATCCTCCCTAAGCGTCAGTGCCCTCTCAGCCCTACGTATGTGGACAGCAGCTGCCTACTGTGTCTGACTCGAAACCAATGGCCATGGCTCCATCGGAGCTTAAGGACTTCATGGGGCAAGAATGAGTTCAGATGCTGATTTATTCACATGATGTTTACAAGGGGACATCTATGCGCTCCATGTCATTACCAACCCTCACAAGACCACATGCAGGCCCTGCATGCTGCTTCCCCCACGGGGCAACCTTCTCCACCTCGCTAATACAAGAATTCAGAAAGAATAAAATAGAAAGCATTATTTAATCAAATTTCACCCTTAGAGACAGCTAATATGGTACTAGTATATAGTTCCTATATTAAGTTTTCCTAGTATTCTTTACTCATTACTTATAAATATTTAGACTCTATAGCTCATTTTAGATTTTATTTTTCCTGTAATGTTGTAATATAGAAATTTGTATTAAATTTTTTTATTGATGAGAGACAGAGAGAACTAGGTTTGCTGTTCCACTTATTGCTGCATTCATTGGTTGATTCTTGTATGTACCCTGATGGGGGATCTAACCCACAACCTTGGTATATCTGGCTGGCGCTCCAACTGAGTTACCTGGGTAGGGCCTAGAGGTTTTATTGTATAATGAATAATTTTTCCAAAAGATGATTTTAGTAGCGACATGATATTTTGTTATATGGAAAGAACACACATCCAGATAATATTTTACTTTATCATCCAACAAGCCCAAATAAGATCACCTCATCGCATCAACCTCACATTAACAATTTCATCTTTCCATCCTTCTTAATTGATAGGTGATAGTTCTTATGTAAATACCCCTGCTGGTATTTAATTCTTCTCATTTCCTAGAACTCAAATTACTGGGTCGATAATTAGAGAATTTAACGGCTCAAGTCTCTGAGGGCTTATTCTTATGTGTAAGAAGGGAAGGAAACTATTTACAACTTTCACTGAACCACAAACGCAGAGCTGACTTAATTGATGTAGATCTCTGTGCCAGCAAATGTCCCTGTGAACTTGACCCAAATCTCACCCTCTCCACGCTCGCCTGCCTCTTGTCTCGCACATCCCAGAGGTCTTTAAGAGATTTGTCACCCTGGTGCCACCAGGACCCAACCAGTGAGGAAACTGCAACCTCCCCCGCAGCCCAATCTCCCTCCTGTGGTCCGGGAGTCCGCCACCTGCACTCAGGGGCTCAGCAGCTGGGTACGCTCATGAGGCTCCCGATTTCCAGAAAACACAAGCAGAAACTCGAGGTCTTCCAGGCAACAGAGGGAGCCCACTGACTGCCCGCAGTCAGCAGCTGGCATCCTCAGGATGAGGATCCTGCGGGCCTGGCTCTTAGGATGAGGACTCTGCGGGTGGCACTAGCGGCCGAGCAGCAGATTGACAGAAACTTACACCCTCACCATCAGCCAGTGATCCTGGATTTGCACGCACCCCACCAGCAAACTCTGCCCACCAACAGCCCCTAGGGATGACCTTATATCTATGGCCATGCCCATGGTCCACTCCTCACACACACAACACACACACAGCACACACACAACAAACACACACAACACACAAACATACACAAAAACACACAAATACAGACAACACAAACACACAACACAGCATACACACAACACACACAGCACACACACAACTCACAACACATACACACAACAAATACACAAAACACATACACACACAACATACACACACTTATTATATAGGATACAATACACATGTAATACATATACTACCTTTAATCATCTCCCCAGAGTTAGACATTGCTCTAACTCATTCTTTTATGCCATGAGGGATTCAAGGACATGACCTTCACCAAAAGGTGGGTGGTGATTTAATAGGAAACACAATGAATTGGGAAAAGTGAGCTAGAAGTTAGGAGGGCCTCATACCACCTGGCTGTTTGAACTTTGGCAAATTACAAAAACAATAAATTACAAATTACAATAAAGAGACTAAATGTGGGCCTGGATCTCAGTTTACCCATCTGTAAAAGAAGGTTGTCGAGAAAGACTAATGAGAGTAGTCCACGGAGAGCACCACAATCAAGCCCTGAGACATAGACGCTGCAAACAATCATGACAGTGATGATGACGAGGCCACAGCTGTCAGGCTGCTGGGTGGAGGAGAAGATGGCTCGGCTGTGCTAAGAGGAAGGCCTGTCTGTGGCCAGACTGTGCGGCCAGCACTCGCCTTCCCTTCACACATTTCCACTCTCCTCTGCCTGGTGCCCCTGTGCCTGGAGTCACCCAGACAGCACCAGCAGGGGGCATGTGTGTGTTCTGGACTAATTCGTGCCTCCCCCTTCCCGCTGCCCACAGGGAGTGAACACGGGCTTGAAATGAGAGCCAAGACCAGTCACAAGCTGCCTCCATCCTCAATCCACACAGCAGAGTGATCGCCCCTTCAGGGGTCTGAAACCACAGCCTTTGTCTGGAAGACACAGAAAGAGGAAAAGATTCCACTGATCAAGTGAGAAGTCCCGTGGGCTTTTGGAACAGCCCGACTGGAGTGGTGGTGGGGAACCACGCTCCCAGAGAAGCTGGCAAATGGGTCCCTGTCAGCATCAAAGCCAACCTGCCCTCCGTCAGCAGTGGTTTGGGGAGGAACTTTACAGTCCTGAAATGAGCAGAGATGGGCACAAAGAGGGCCTTGGTGCCCACTTGCCCACGACCCACCATGCTTGGCTCTCAGATACCCCAGAGCATCTCAGGTTGCCAGCACTGGACTGGACAGGTCCTGTTGGGAAGGTGCACAGTGGGTAGTCATGTCCTCATGGTCACAGGGACCGCAGTGTGTCCCTTGGGTGTTGCGCCCCATCGGTGCAGCCACACACTATCCCTGAGTTCCCATGTGTTAGATCGTCTCAGCTGCCTTACTTATACTCACTAACCACTCAGTAACGCTGGAAGGACATCCCAGGCAGAATACAGTGGTACCTCAAGATACGAGTTTAATTCGTTCCGTAACCTTGAGGCATGGGAAACTATGAGACGCTCAAGTCGCGGTAAACTGGTGGGTCGTGTGCAGCCGGCCGATCCGAGCGATTACTTGTATCTCAAATGTTGCTCGTATTTCAAAGCAAAAATTGCTCTCTCGATGGCTCGTATCTCAAAAATCTCATATGTTAGGGCACTCGTATCTCGAGGTACCACTGTACAGGGTTAGTGAGGAGATGGAGGGGATGTGGCTGATGGTGGATGCCACCGTCTCCACAGAATGACTTGACAGAGTATGTGTGTGAATGTGTACATGAGTGTGTGAGTGTGTATGTGTCCATGAGTGCATGTGCATGTGTGTGTGAGAGCACGGATGAGTGTGTGAATGAGTGAGAGAGTGCATGTGTGAGTGTGTGAATGAGAGATGTCAAAGGCAGTGTGACAAAGGCCAACTGAGTAGCATGGACAAGAGCTTTGGACCAGATGAGGTGGAGATTGCTATAGGCTGTTTGGGTGGCCTAGGTACAGGCAGGGTAGTCCTGGAATGATGAATAAGTGGCTGGTGAATAAATGGATGGATAGGTGAATGATGATTGGATGGATAGATGATGGATGTAGAGATGGTAGATGGATGGATGATGACTAGATGGATGGATAGATGGATGGATGATGGATGAGTAGATGGATGAATGATGGATGATGGATGGATGGATAGATAGATGGATGGATGATGGATGGTAAATGGATATATGATGGATGGATGATAGATGGATAGATGATGGATGGATAGATGGTAGATGGATGATGAATGGATGGATGATAGATGGATGTATGGATGATGGATGGGTAGATGGTGG
>JAAGEH010000327.1:399594-448087 GCA_011751065.1 Lasiurus cinereus | reverse complement strand
ATGATAGATGGATGTATGGATGATGGATGGGTAGATGGTGGATGGATAGATGGATAGATGAATGGTTGGATGATAGATGGATGATGGATGAATGGATGTGTGGATGATGATGGATGGCATGTAGCTCTTTGGGGGGATGGGGTTACATCTCTGACCCTCTTCCTGAAACAATTAAATCAATTGTTTTCCATGAGGCTGTTTTCTCACCCACAGTAGGGTCTGTTCTATGTGACATGTCCCCAAAGGGCCGACACTGTCCAAGCCAACAAAGAAAGGTCTCACCTCAGGGGATTTCCAATACGACAGAAAGACCTGTCCAGGGAAAGGCAGGCCCAGGAGCCTTCAGTAATGAGCTCAAAGTAAGCATCCATTTTACATTATATTCACCAAGTTGCTACATGCAACCAGATATGCTGACACCAGGGATAGCACTTTCTGCAGCAACAGAAAGACATGCTCCTCATCCATGATAGAGCCCTCAGCATCGGGGCTCTATCTGCAGGTTTTGGTCTCTAAACAGCACACCCAGCAGGTCTGCCATCTGCTCTGCAGACAGTGAGAAGTGAAGTCCGCATCTGCTGCTCCCATGAACAAGGTCGTGGGGGCTGTGTTCACAGCTCACCCACCGCACACATGGCTCAGTCAGGACACTGTGTTCATGGTTTTCCTGGGCAAATGGACTCGATCCTGTGAGCTCAGGCTCAAAGCTGCTGCAAAGGCTCAGACTTCAGACTCCTGTGCAGTATGTAAGGAAACTGAGTCAGCGTGCTTTCATCTACTCCCTGGCACTGCTTGGCCTCAGGTGGAGGGGGGATCACAGTTCTGTGGGAACCCTTGCCCTGCAGCCTGGTCTGCCTGCACACTGTCCACACTGTCCTAGCTCTCAGCTCTGGGTGACAGGCTGCTGATGCAACAGGAGGGTGTTCACAGCCAACCCCTCTCTGTGGGGTCCCCCTGGCCTGAGTTCCTCTCATACAACCTCCCTTCAGGGTTCTGACAGCAGACAGCTCCTCCTACAGCCCCTCACCTAGAGGGTGGCAACAGTCCCTGGGCCCCATACTGTTCCTGGAGGTGTTCTTACACCCTGCCCCCATTTTGTATTTGGTGCCCTCTGGACTCTGCCCCCAGGACCCTGATGGATACCGCGTCACAGATGATTTCTCCCTGGCACCTTCTCCATGCTGGCCCCCACATCATGGGCTCCAGGGCTTTGGCCCCACGGAATGACCCTGGATGTGACTTCGCAGGAGCATGAAGACTAGACCCCACTCTCTGAGAAGCCAGCTGTGGTCACTCACCCCCAAGTCAGTCTCTGGGTCCTGAGGTGACTCCTCCAGGCCCCACCATCCCCTCTAGCTCTGCCAGTGGTTCCTAGATCTCTGCCCCCCCACCTTGTGGGTCTTTCTCCAGCTTACAGAGGCTATGTCACCAGGCATCACCCCTTCCCTGCCCGAAGTCAGTCACTCCCACTCCTAGAGTCCTCAGTGACAAACACGGGTTCAGCCGTGCCTCTCATTCCAGCCTTCCTCTCTGAGCCACACCCCTGCTCCCATTAGTAGCTCCTACTCCTCATCTGCTGACTACTTCATGTTCTCACGTTTCCTGGGCATCATTTTCTTTCAGTCAGCTCCACAGTGACTACTGGGGCCAAGGCCGCGCATGCACCGCCCTTGCAAGCACCTGCCAACGTGCCGGTGCTCAGTGAAGAATGGCTGGTGGCCTTGACGGACAGTTGCCCTCCAACAGCATCGGAACAAGGTCATGGGGGCTGTGTGCAGAGGACAGGGCACTTCCATGTAGAAACAACCCGGGTTCCTTTTCTGCAGGATTTCCATTTAGTGCTTTGAGTTTTATGATACAAAGAATTTTTTTTTCTCTAATAATTTTGGAAGGAAAATAAAAAGAGTTCATAAATCACTTTGGGTGAATTTCTTTCTGCAAAATTAATGTCTCAAACCAAGTGTCCTTCCTACCCTTTTCGTGTCCTTCCACGTGGCCCCTGAAGGCACAGTTGCCATGGCAACCACTCATTTCTCAGGAGTTGGCTAGATCATCTAGCAACAACAACAAAAAATCCCCATCTCCTTCCAGCCTACATTGGTTTCTAATTTTTAAATGCCTTCACTAAACATTCTGCTGTGGTTTTAACCAGCCTTAACCAGCCACCACTTTGTCACTGGGGGATAGCTTGACTTGTCTCTTAAATTATGACTGCTCACAATCTAAGAAAACTTTGAAATTTTCTGACATTTTGCATTCTTTCTCTGTCTTCAAGGGTGAAAGACGTGCACTGGTTTAGGGAAGCCCTAGAAGCAGTGTGTGTGTGCAGGTGCGCTGATGCTGCGCTGATGTCCAAGACAGGTGCATATAAATTCAGGGAGGAAGAATGTGTTCTTTTTTTAATTATCTGAGGATATTTATTCCAGTGATTTCTAGAGAGCGGAAGGGGGCAGGGTATGGAAAGAGTGGTAAAGAGAGGAAAAAAATATGGATGGGAGAGAGACACATGACCCACCTCTGCTCCATGCTCCTGGGACTACATGCGTGCATCACCAGGAGCTATCTGAAACTTCAAAGCCTCAAATCCTGCCTGTTGTTATAATTATTCCTTTAGGTGTGCAGTGCCTTCCAAAAGATTCTCAGACCACCTGCCTTGGCTCAGTTGAGCTGTGAGCATAGTTGACCTTTCTCATCTCATGGCACATAAACGAATCACTAAAATTCTGTGGCACAACAAAAACATTTTTGCTGACCTGACCCAAAAAATAGGGGTAATTTTGATTGACTTATAATAATAATAACCCACGCTTATTACTCCAAAGTGACTTTTTTTAAAAATTAGGTGCCTGTACTTATTTATAAGAATTTCTAGTACCAAGAATTAACCAATCAGACATAATGACGTAACCAATAAGATGCATCTGCCATATGACCTACATATTTATGGTTGGAGATAGGGCACTCACACCAGATGGCCACGAGATGAGAAAGGTTGTCATTTTTTTTATTTGACAACCTCAGGGACAGGGGGCCGGTGCCCCTGACTACATAGCTAGGCACTGCATGTTTAAAAAGCCTTGTGTTGCACAAGTGAACATCACTGCCTGGCATGTCAGGCTCCTGGAAGTGAGTTTTGTTTATCATGAACCAAGTAAACACCACTGAGCAGCACTGAATTCTCTAAAGAAGACTGATCTCCTCCTCTCCCATTCTTCCTTCCCATGACGATCCTGGAGTGATGTACAGAAGTTAAGGGGAGCTAACTGAAGTGCAAGCTGACAGAGCACATCCACCTCCCAGCGTCCCCTTACACGAATACTTCTCTGCTGACATAAAGAACCTGGTTTCACAGGCCTCCACTTCCTCCCAGCCCTGCTGGGAGCCTGGAACCACTCTAACCAGTAGGCTGCGCCCTCTGCTGCCCACAATTAGGAAGTGCATAGCCCACTTGTGGCACTGGATGGAACTGTGAGGCACCCCTGGGGTGCTAGTGTTTGCTTCATAGGGCTCATTTTTCTGTTGTCAGGGGCTGGGATTTTCTGCCTGGACTTTTCTTGCAATTCATAGGGAAGTCGAAGAAGGAAACCCGTCCCTTTCCTGCTTGGCCTCCCGCTCACACATCCTGCCACGGAGTCTGTGCTGTGTTGGAACAGGACCTGAAAGGTAAGTCTTTGTCAGAAGACGACAAGGACACGTCCTCAAGGAGGTGCCACGCTCTGCAGAGCCCTCTGTCCCCTGTGGCTCCACCGCTGGCCTAACCCGTCTGACCATGGGTGGGCTGATGAAGCAGCCGGTGGCCAATGCCGGACCCTCAGAATCCGTGGAGAATTCAGGTGGGAGAGCTCTGCTTTGCCTTCCTCTCTCTCTCTCTCTCTCTCTTTTTAAAAAATATATTCTATTGATTTTTTTATAGAGAGGAAGAAAGAGGGATAGAGAGTTAGAAACACTGATGAGAGAGAAACATCGATCAGCTGCCTCCTGCATACCCGACACTGGGGATGTGCCCGCAACCAAGATACGTGCCCTTGACCGGAATTGAACCTGGGACCTTTCAGTCCACAGGCTGATGCTCTATCCACTGAGCCAAACCAGCCAGGGCTGCATTCCTCTCTTGCCGTAGCCTGGGCCCTAGATGAGACCAGCAGCGAAGGCAGTGGGAAGCAGCGGGCCCGGCTCAGGGGGCCTGAGTCCCAGACCAGGCTGCCTCTGCGCACCTGCAGGCGGCTCCCACAGTCTGTCCTGTTTTGTGAAAGTCATGTTGGAAGGTGTCTGCTCTTCACAACAGAAGATAATGAACCCGCACAAAGCACAACGGTGGGATGAGCGTCCAGGTGTCTCGACTCACAGGTTGAGAACCACTAGCAGGGCCGCCTAAGACCATTGGAAAACACAGATATTTACATTCATAACAGTAGCAAAATTACAGTTATTAAGTAGCAATGAAAATAATTTCATGGTTGGGGGTCACAACACGAGGAACTGTTTTAAAGGGTCGCGGCATTAGGAAGGTTGAAAACCACTGCCTTAAAGGCTAGTGACAGGGACAGAAGAAACCCTGTCCGACAGCCTGTCCTCTCCCTGTGTGTTGACCACTCTCCAGGCCACTGCCCTTCCCTCCTCTGTGGCTGCCTCGCCTCCTAACTCCCGCCGTTGCCCTGAAGCAGAGCCCACGCTGCCTCCTGGCCCAGGTCCTCTCCTCTCCTCACCTCCCGGGCACTGTGCTCTGTGGCCCCGGAACTCCCCACCCAGCTGCCTCACTTGCTGACATGACTCCTGTCACACTGACACCCTTCTCACAGGACCAGGAGCCCGAGCAGCCTGCAGCCAGCAACCCCGGCATCCTCCTCCACTGTCTCCTGCCTACTGGGAGCGCCTGTGTTCTCGGGGTCTCCACTTGGGTCCTGAGGAACCTTGGAAATGCACCTTGGTCTGCAGACAGCAGTCCCCCATGCTTACGTCCACACTCCGCCCTCTAACTCAGGAGGACACCACTGCGCCTGGCTCCCGCCCACACCACCTGTCCTTGTAAAGGGCGTTCAGTCGGACCACAGCTGCCTGTCCACCTGGAGGCAGGAGGAGCTATGATCTGGCTCTTCCTGAAACCCTGCCATCCCTGGACCAGACCAACCACATGGAGGTGGGTTCACCTGCATCTCTCCTCGGGTGATAGTTAGATCCGATTTCAGAGAGCAGCTGGGTGTGGACATTCAGAAATAGTGCACAGACGTGTCTGTCACCGAGCTTGCTGTGCTGCCCACACCCCGCCGCAGGTACCTGGCTGGCGCTGAGGTCCTAGTGGATGAGACACGCCCTGGCTGAGCTTGAGCTGGTGCCCATGCTGGTCGGTGAGGAAATCATCTCAGCCAGGAAACCAGGCGCTGTCTGCCCTGAGGACAGGTGCCCGGGGCAGAGGGGCCGGAGTCATGGTTGGCCTCTCCTCCCCTTCAGCACGGCGCACAGAGGGCATGACACTGGGCTGGGCTTGGGGACGGCCGGGTTTTCAGAAATGGAGGCCCCCCGAGGGGCAGTGGGTAACCCACGTGCCAAGGCACAGAGGTGAGACGGGGGCACAGAGGTTAGAGGAAACACCAAAGTGTCAGACCTCTGAGAGGGCAACCACGAAAAGGCATCAGCCAGGCTGCACCGGAGGGCTCTGTGCTCCACAACAGTGACCAGGATGGCCCAGGGCAGAAACAGCGCCTCAGGATCCCACTGCAGCCACAGACCATCCTGAGTTTCGTGCTGGGTCAGACCGATGAAGAACCACAGGAGCAAAGCTCGGGCTGCTTAAGTGGTTAGTGACATTTTACATGTTTCCTTCCCAGCAAAATACATCCCTTTTATTGCTTATCCCCAAACGCAGGTCTCACTCTGGCCTGGAAAGCACTGAAAACCCCCGAGAGATGTCGCTGTGGCTTCAGGAAAGGACACATCTTAAAAGTAAACTTTCTTTTAAAGCAAAAGCAGCGTGATGCAGGGGGCTCAGGAAGGAGCTCCTGAATAATGCAGAAATGTCAGCGGCTGGGGCTGGGGAGGCGCCTGGGGTTCCTGTTGCCTCTTCGCGGTGGGCCGTGTGCAGGGGGATTTATTATTTATGTGCTCGCCTTCTCGGACTGTGTGCAAGGGACCAACTGGTCCTTAGTTGGCATGACCCACAGAGGCACATGGTGCACACCTGGAGCCATGCCCACAGGAGCGTGGCTGGGCCTGCAGGCTGAGGCATGGCCCCTTCCCCCAACTCCCCTTCCTTCCCCCAGTGTTCCAGAAGCACAGAGAAGGAAAAGCATACAATTCCTTTGAAGTGTGACAAGCAGCCACTGTGGTGCACACTGGGTATTCCGGGTGCCTGTGGCAGGAATCGGGGTCAGGGTGGCTTTCAGGGACTGGGGCCATACACTGAGATTCTGTGCCCTGGAAATTTCCCCCTAAAGCACAGTTTGAACTGTAACCAGGAGGCAAAGGGCAGAGGGCAGGTCAGCCAGAACAGCGGTAGTCACACACGTGCAGCACCCGCCACTCCAAGAGAGAGGGGCACTCATGAGTGCCTGCTCAGGGACAACACTATAGGTGAGGACCAAGGACAGAGGCCTGGGGGCTGGTGGGAGCAGATGGCCCTTCTCCCTGCAGCCCTAGGGCATGGGCTCCTGGCTCACTGGTCCTCAGGAGCCCTGTGTTCAGCCAGCAGGTGCACCCAACCTCCCTTCTCCCCTCAGAACACGTGGGACCAAGTGGGTAGGGACTAGCTTCCAGAGTCCCGGCTCCTCCCGTGAGTGGTGAGTGCATGTGTTTCCTGCCATTCTTGGGCTCTGGGAGTGCGGGCTCAACACCTGAGGGGCAGGAGAAGAACCATCAAGGTTGATGGCTTGGCCAGTAGGGACCCTGCCTGGGTATCTGTGGAGCCTGCTCACCCGCACAGCCCCAATTACACAGAGGGGTTCTGTTTGCAGTCCAACAACTGTCTACTTTATTTTATGTTCTAATTGCCCCCACTCCTGTTCACAATCTATCTTAGGTATAAAGGAAGGAAAAAGAAATGCAAATGAGACCTGACTTCCAGGCAATAGCCCTGCCAGTTCTTGGAACCACGGGGTAACTGATAGGTGTGTGTCCTGGGGTTTTGCAGTCACTGGACTAGCTACACCCTTGTCCCCAGACCTGTGCAGCAACAGCACCTCACAGGGGCCACCAGAGGTCTGCACGGGAAATGACGACCACAGACCGGACTGTGTCACACACCTCTGGGTCCCCAATGTCCGTTGCCATTCTCCAGGGTTCTACCCACATCTGGATCTTGGACTTCTGACCATCAGAACTATTGGTCTAATCCACCCACTTTGTGGTCTTTTGTTATAGTTGCCTTGAGAAAGCAATCCAGCCACACGCACTGACCTCTTAACCTGGAGATGGTGTGAGGTCACTGGATAAAGGCCCCTCTGGCTACTGACCAAGACCCTGCCTCCAGCACCGGCCCTGCCTCAGATGCACCGTGAGGACTCCTGCCTCAGTATTGCACACGGTAAGGGCTCAGCACATAATTTCCCCCAGCAGCAGTCAGAGCTAGTATGACTAGAAGGCACTGAGAATGTTATTGAGGAGCTAGCAGCAGGTGAATGGAAGACATACAAGTAACTCAAGTTGGGAATCTCTATATATAAGGTCTAAGGGACAGTTACAACTGGTGGACCAGTTGACCAAACAACTGGTTGACCGGTCATTATGATGTGCACTGACCAGCAAGAGGCAGACACTCAACATAAGAGCTACCCCCTGCTGGTCAATGCACTCCCACAGCCAACCTCCCACAGTCCCTCCTGCCAGATTGGATGAGATGGCCCCAATTGGCCCTGGTCATCAGCCAGGTTGAGGGATCTCCCCCCATGCACAAATTTGTGCACCGGGTATCTAGTTTAGTATAAAAGGACAGGCCAGCAAGCAGAGCTAGAGAAGTTACAGGTTGGACGTCCCTTTCCACTATGAAACTCACTAAAGCAAGTAAGACAACCTGTAGGAATTCAGTGTTTCCCAAGCTTTTTGACTGTGAATTCTCATCTGTATGGCCAAGTGCTCTACATCTGCCAATCTTGGCTCAGCCTCAGCTTGGCCATGCGCAGGCTCTGCCCAGCCCTGCCCCTCGTGTGTGGTAACAAAGCTGCAGAAACCACTCCACTCACAGGAACATCTGGATATATTAAAACAAAAGAGAAGTCACACATGCCATTGTTAATAGAGACAGGTCATTCAAGATCAGGGATGATGCAAAAGTGACCTTTTTTGAGAAACATAATGAGAAGCAGGCTCAATATTTTTGTTTTTAAATGACTATAGTCAAATCCATATTAGGATCAATTTTTTTTTAATAATCCTTACCAGATTATGTTATTTTTTACATTGGTTTTAGAGAGAGAGTGGAAGGGAGGGAGGGGGGAGAGTGGAAGAGAGAGAAAAACATTGATGTGAGAGAGACACATTGATTGGTTGCCTCCAACACTCACCCTGGCTGGGCCCAGGGATTGAATTTGCAACTCAGCTATGTGCCCTTGACCAGGAGTTGAACCCATGACCCTTTGGTGTGTGGGCCGACACTCTAAACACTGAGCAGCACTGCCAGGGCTATACCTGGACAATTTTTCACTGTTCTCCTGAATAGCTCCACCGATTGCACTCTTTCTTCCCAACTTGTAATGTATTCATTCGGCTATGCTGCTGGCCTGCCCTTTTGTGCTGGAGTCCCGACTTGAGTTACCTGTTTCTTCCTTCCACCTGCTGCTAGCTCCTCAGTAACACTGTCAGCATCTTCTAGTCATATCAGCTCTGACTGCTGCTGGGGAATTATTTACTGAGCACTGACTGTGTGTGAACCCTGTGTGAACTTCAAGTTCTCATTCGCACAATGGACGCCAAGCCCTGTATTTCAATGCCGTTTCCTGGTTTACTGCAGGTGCCGGGTGTCTCCATGTACACCTGGTGTTTCGGACTTTTACTGATAGGACAAGGTCCTGGGATGTACTGTGGGGACCCCATGTCCTCAGCATATGCTAGGTCAAGTCAGTGCTCAAGCTCAGGTCTGGGTCCTGGTTGCACCCCCACCCTCGGCACAACCCGCCTGCGGGGCGACACTTTGGGAGCCGAGGCCTGGGTGACTCCACCAGCATTGCCAAGTGCAGCTCAGTATGGTGGAATGTAAGAGCACACACAGCATGTATTTGGATGCCTACCCTATCTGGCAACAGAAAATGAGAGCTGCAAATCTTCACCTGGCATAATTTAAAGTGTCTGGAATGAGAGACACCTCAGGAGGGGCCTGAGGCCGAGTCGCTGGTAGACAGCAGGTAGGAACCTGGAGTTCAGTGCTGGGCCCTCTCCCCGCCCTGGCTCGTCCTGGGACAACTCTGAGGGGGTTCTCACCAGCGCACTGGAGGCACCCCAGAGCCCCAGGCAGTCTCCTAAACTGGCAGAAGCAGGAAGGTTTCCCCCCCAGGAACTCTGCATTTTGTTTCTGAGACTGGTGTTCCTCTGACGATATCCAGTGCAAAACTCCTGGAATCTGACCTCCTGCCTGTCAGAGAGGGAAGGGCCAGAGCACTGGAAAAGGAGTGAAGCTGGGCACTTCTTCCCTTCAAGCAGGAAATTAGGAAACGCAAATGTCTAATCAAAAGTGACTTATCACCTCCCTGTATTTACAGAAATCCCTTCTTCTCAAAGTTTTGCATTTTCTCAAATTAGACCTTTTCCACTATTTCTGTGATAACCACAAATAAGTCAGCAAAAAAAATAGTCATACATAAAAATATATTTAACTCGCACTTATTTTTAAATTCACACAGAATATTACCTGTGCTATGCATTACACATTTTAAGCAGGTTCTGCAAAAGTAAATGCTATGGTTTCCCCAACAACTAACTTACCTCAACCACAGTCTTAAGCAGGGCCATCAGGAGGGCCCAGCTCATAGTCAAACAAGAAAGGAAACTTGAAGAGTCCGTTTGCAGACTCGTGTCAGCCGTATTGGAGGTGCTGGTTCTACTTCCAGAACCCATTCAATTTCAAAAACAGCTTGGAGGACAGGATTGTAGGACCTGGGATGGTTCAAAGAGAAGAGGACAGCCATTCTTCAGGGACAATCCATTCATTCATTCACACATTCTTTCAACAGATGTCGACTGGGCCCCTCAGAGGTGCCAGGCACTGTTCCAGCACCGGTACATCAGAGGATGAGTCAGCCAAAGACCCTTCTCCGAGTTCAGTTAATGCGCTGACAGAGGGAGATGAAATATGACAGCACAGGAAGAAGCGTGCTGAGAGGTGAGAAGCGCCAGGTGGCAGACATCATGAGGGATGGGTGGTGGGCAGTGTAGACTTTACTGGGAAGTGATGCAGGAGCAAAGACCTGACCTGAAGGCACAAAGGAGCCAGACAAAGAACAGTGTTCCTGCAGATGGAACAGCCAAGGCAAAAGCCTGACAGTGAGAGTCAGGGCCCTCCTGCTGCCATAGGAATCTTGAGAGCTGTTGTCTGGAGTGAGGCCAAACATAAGGGACAGGAGGTGACCTGAAGAATGATGACTTGATCGGGCAATGCGAGGGCGTCTGTCTGCGTAGAAAATGACTCCCAGGCCTCTCACAGGGAATGGGAGATACCATAGACTGTGAATGACTCCTCAAGATCATCTCCTGCGGCTGACACTGACTTACCCAGGAGCAACAGGGGGCTGCAGGGCGAGGTTAGGGCAGAGGCAGCTGGATCAGAGGGTCCTGGCAAGGACCTGGGGTCCCCTCAGTGCTCCCCCTGCACCTATGGAGACAAAGCCGAGCCGACAGACAGGCAAGCTTAGCAATGACTGTGTATCCATAGGCCAGCGACCAACACAGAACCAGATGGTCAGCTCCCGTTGCCATAGCAATGAGGTCCCTGTCTTTTCGGCTTTCCTCTCCCTGTCAAGGATAACCAGTCATTAGGGCTGAGTCTCCTACCCTCTTGGAGGAAGGAAAGGTCTAGAAGAAACTGCCATGATACCTTCCCACAGACCCATGGGAGAGGAGCCCATCCCGGGCAGGATGCTGATGGAGGAGAAGGATGTGCTAAAGGAAGAGTTTCGTGCTGATGTGTCCTGTGGTCTCCACAGAGACCCGTCCCTTCCGTGTCTACACTGTGAACAACCCTGAAGGCACAGGCAATGGAAGGACATGGCATGCGCCCAGAACGAACCTGGGGGCTGAGACTGTCCTCTGCAGCGCGACCTGGAAACCCCTGCCTGCGACCCTCTGCTTCTCTGACTGGGGGACTCCAGGCAATGACGCAGAGACCACATTTCTAAGGCTGACCCTAGCACGCTGGGAAAGCTGGGCACTTTGCCTCCCACAGGGGTACCTAGGGGCCCTGCCACTTCCCCAGCCCCACCTGGTCCTCTTGCAGCCCTGCCTGGCCCTCCCCTGGATCCAGGAAGTGATGGAGCTAATGAGACTCCTGCTCTGCAAGGTCTCTCCCTCCCCCAGGGTTTCTCTCTCTGTCCCCTTGAGGCCTGAGAGGTTGGATATGGGACACAGGTCAGGATCAGGGTCAGGGTCAGGGTCAGGGAGGACCATTTCCTGCAGAAGTCTGGGAAGGGCCAGTCTTGTGCACCAATGATGATGCAAGGAGATTCAGTCACCATGAACTGCGACTCCTTCCACTGAATCCATCGGCTCGGGCAGGTAATACTGTGACACAGTCTCAGTGGTGTACATCAGAGGTGGCATCTTGCTCTTTGAACACAGTCTCTGAAAGGTTGGTCTCCAGCTCACGAAGCCCCCTTTCCAGGTGCTAGACCCACTGACACCCCTTCCCACCAGCCAAGGTGATTTCTTAGGGACACAGGAGCACATTTCTATGGGGGCGGGGTGCCCAAAACACTGCAGAGCCCTACCTAGGAGCCTACACCTTCACAGGAGAAGCCAGCCCTTTCCAAGAGCTTACAGAACATGATTTCTGCACCCCATTCCCACACCCATCGGGTCTCCCATGCCTCCCTCTGCCCAATCCCCCTCTAAGCTCCAGCTGAACCCGCCTTCGTTTCGACGGGCTGTGGGCTGGTGTGTGCCCCCGACAGGGTGATGTCCGGAGGGAGACACACATGGAGCAGCGGGCAGATGGCTTCCCTTGGGCTTGGCCGTCCCTGCAGCCCTTTTCTCTTGGACGTGGCCAAGGAGAACAAATGTTCGCCAGCTGCAAGGATGGAACCAGCAGGTGACGAAGGCCTGGGAGGGCAGCAAGCTGTTCTGTGACGAAGCCAGCGTCCTGCAGGGTCACGCACTCCCTCCGGGCATGCTCCTGGGAACACGTGTGCAGGTGGGCAGTGAGGCAGCATGGGGACCATGAGAGGGAGGACTGCACACACTCTGATACGCTTTGCTCCTGGGCTGTGGAGTCAGGGACTCAAGCAGGAGCTATGGGAGTGGAGGTGGACTGGTCTCCTTGCGACCAGAGCTGCTCAGCAGGTGGCTCCCTCCTGAGGGTGCACGCCCCACCCCCACTGGGCTCCAGGTTTTTAGAGAGATGAAAGCCACCTCTCAAGACTTCCAGAAAGGATTCTCACTCTTATTTGATCCTTTTTTCTTTTCTTGATTTTTACATTTTTATTTCTTTACTAGAGGCCTAAAGCACAAAATTCATGCAAGTGTAGGCCCCTGCAGCCCTCCCCCCCTCCGCCCCCTTCGTCCGGAAGGTCATCTGGATGGTTGTTCCAATGTTTGGCCATTTGGGCGATTTGCATACTATGCTTTTATTATTAAAGATTTTTTTATGTTTCAATTCCAATTGGCACACCATACACGTTATTATATTTGCTCCAGGTGTGCAGCATGGTGGTCTGACATTTATATAACTTAGGAAGTGATATCCCCCAATATTTCAAGTACCCATCTGACACCACATTCAAACTTATCACAACATCATTGACTCTGTTCCCTATGCTTTACACCCCCCGACTATCCTGTGAGTCCCAATTTGTACTTCTTAATCCCTCAGCCTTCCCCCAACCCCCTTCCCCCCTGGCAACCCTCAGTGTGTTCTCTGTATCTATGAGTCTGGTTCTGCTTCATTTGTTCATTTATTTTGTTCTTTAGATTCCACAAATAAATAAAATCATGTAGTATATGTCTTTCCCTGACTGACTTATTTCACTTAGCATAATACCCTTTAGATCCATCCATGTTGTTGCAAATAATAAGATTTCATTTGTTGTGACCTAGTGATGTGCCATTGTATGCATGTACCACATCTTCTCCCTCCAACCATCTCATCTATTGGTGAGCACTTGGCTGCTTCTGTATCTTGGCTATTGTCAATAATGAACACAGGTGCATATAGTTGCATGAGGCATATGATGGGTCTGAAGACAGCTTAGAAAACTGAGTGTTTTGGAGAAAACAGTTGGGGAGACTGAGGCTGGTAATTCTCTCTGAGCTCTTCCACCCTTCATTTCTGCTTTACCTGCCCCATTGTATAATTTCCTTTATTCCTGGTTCTTTCGAAGTTCCCTTATCCCATGCCTGCCCTTCTGGCTGCTGTACCTTAAATATATGATGTATGTAATACACACAGTAGAATGGTTATATAGGAACACTGTGGACAGTATGACAGAGCCTACTGCTACATACTATTCATAGTTCCTATACATGGTGTTCATAGTTCCTATGCATTATGTTCGTAATTCCTATGCATGCTGTTCATAGTGGTTAAATTCAATGATTAATATAGTGAACTGCCCACTGCAGCATCCTCTGAGAACTCAGGAGACCAGGCCAGGCAGGGCTCCTAGAGGCCCTGAGAATATGAGGGATCTGCCAAATGTACCCATACACTTACTCACTGTCCTCTCATTTGTAAAATTAGATGTTATCAAATTTTGAAATGTTCCTTTTCAGATGATTTCACAATGCTTGATCATTATAAAGATAAATGTTTCAAAAATCATTAACAGGACAGTTGAGGGTGTTTGTTTTGTGCTTTTGTTTCTTTACATGTACAATGAAATCAAACCAGCGTGCATAAAGTGGAAGCAGCCCATACAATAATACATGGGCACGTGATGCCTTTAACACTAAATCAGGCAGAAGTTAACTTTAAAAGGATTACTACGTATTGTTTTTAAAGGCTGTGCTCTATGGGAGGGATCGATAGCTCATGCAAAGAAGACTTCGGAAGGTGTGGATAAGTGCATTGTTAGCATCAGGCTAATTAAAAGGGGCAGGATTATACACAATCAGCATGTACATCTTATTCAGCAAATCTGCCAGTTGCTTGCAAAAATTAAACTCATTAATCATTCTGACTCTAAAGGAGAAAAAGCATGGGGTACAATATTTTTTTAAAAAGCTCTATTTTATGAAGAAAAATGTCCTAAGCCAACATCTAGAGAAATTTCTCTCTACATAGTAATACTATCATGTTTATCTCATGTGGGAAAAGGAACTGATTTCATTGTCAAAAATATAAATTAATATAATAGCCAAGATCTGGAAGCAGTCCAAGTGCCATTCAGTAGATGAGTGGATAAAAAAGCTGTGGTACATTTACACCATGGAATATTACACAGCCATGAAAAAGGAGGGCATCTTACCCTCTGTGACTGCAGGAGGGACCTAGAGGGTATTATGCTAAGTGAAATTAGCCAGTCAGAGAAAAACAAGTACCATATGATCTCCCTCATATGTGGAATCCAATGAACAAAATAAACTGACAAACAAAGACACAGTCTCATAAATACAGAGAGCAGACTGACAATTGAGAGAGGGGAGAGGGATTGTGGAGCTAAGTGAAAAAGGTGAGGATTTAAGCAAAATAACAACAATAATAACAACAAAAACCACAACCCTGCCAAAACCGGTATGGCTCAGTGGAAAGAGTGTCGGCTGAAAGGTCCCGGGTTCGATTCCGGTCAAGGGAATGTATTCTGGTTGCAGGCACATCCCCAGTAGGGGGCATGCAGGAGGCGGCTGATTGATGTCTCTCTCTCATTGATGTTTCTAACTCTCTATCCCTCTCCCTTCCTCTCTGTAAAAAATCAATAAAATGTATTAAAAAAAACAAAAACCACAACCCTAACAACAACCTAAATACCTCATAGACATAGACAACAGTATGGTGATTACCAGAGGGAAAGGGAGGTGGGCAGAGTACAAGAGGGGAAATGGCAGGGGAAATGGTGATGGAAGGAGACTTGACTTGGGATGGTGAACACATAATATAATATGCAGGTGATGTATTATAGAACTGTACATCTAAAACCTATATAATTTCATTAATCAAAGTCACCCCAATCAATTCAACAAAAAGGAAAAAAGAAATAGTGTGTTCTTTTAATGCTGCGGACCTCCTATAAGTTATTTTGAAATCTGTAGTGGCAGCAATAAAAAGGCATGATGCCAGGTAAAGCTGGCTTTCCTGCCTACCTCCAACATCTTCCTGGGACACAGAGCTCAAGTAGCAGGCGGAGACAGGCATTTCACGTTTCCCAAACCACGTGGCTTTAAGCAACAAATGCTTTGCTTGGCTGGCCCTAGAGCAAAGGCTTGTTAGCACAGGGGAAAGTGTTCACTAAAATCCACAGGTAACAACTGACTCGTCCATACACAAAGAAACGAGCTCACAGATTAGCTCTTCCTGATGGTTTTCCTGCCTAGCCAAGGTAATTATGAAGGTGAAGTGAGACACGGAGCCCGCTGTGAAAGACTGCACAGTGTACACAGAGGCCAGTGCAAGATGCTACAGTTGGCTTCACCCTCAGGGACTGGTCCTACTTCCTTGTAACACTGACAGCTTCCTCGTTGTGACTACACTGTGTGTGCTGAGATAAGCAAAATTGTGTGTGATTTTTAAGTATCATTTCAGCAAATTCTTTAAAGGTATTAAACATATTTTTAAAGTGACATATATTCCCTATGCTGTCCCTTGCATCCCTGTGACTATTCTGTAACTGCCAGATAGTCAGTGATATTTCATAACTATGTATGGTGCCAGGGGGCTCCAGAAATATTGGGGGAACGCTTTGTGAAGTATTTGGCTGTCTAACCATTATGCTGTATACCTGAAATTAATACAAAATATTGGATGCCAACTGTAATTGAACAATAAAAAAGGGAGAAAGAAGGAAAGAAAATGCACCACTTTACCAAAACTTTCACAGAGAGAGTGTTTAATAGTAAATACTTCCCATGTGTTTAAACACGTTCTAAAGAGCAAAACTAACCTTTTTAAGCCAACAGCCAGCAGGGTGCTGTGGCATAGTCTCACCAGCATTGAATCCACTCGGGGATCTCAAAGTTCATCTAGTGAGATACTGAATGTTACACGGAAACCACAATCCTGAGAGAACACCCCTGTACATGCATACAGACACTGTGCCAGGTCAGAGTATGAGCGGTGGAATATGGGAGGAGATAAAGCGATGGGGCAGGAAGTTATTTAGACAGAGCAGATGTGAAGGAAGGGGAATGACAAAGCTGGGCGTGCATTCCTGCTGACTGCTTTTCCCCAGCACAGTCATGACCTGGTGTCTGGCCGCTTGCGTGTGGAGAAAAAGCCTGGAGAGAGCTCAAAGCAGTGACCACCAAGCCCGCCAGCCCCCTCCCCCCTCCACTTCTCCAGCCATCTTCAGGAGAAACGCACAGCTGTATAAGGACATCACACGCAGGGGTTCCCTGCTCCATCCTTGTTTTGCCAAATGGCCATTTGAAAATCCTGTCATCACATCTGTATTGTTAGAAAATCATGTTTCACCAAAAACGAAGACTATGGGAATGCTGATGTGACCTCAATAATACGATGGCCCTGCCTGGAGCCATGGCCTCCCAGGTCCGCAAAAATAAAAACATGTGCACCTGAAACTGAGGGAATATTGCATGCCAACTGCACTTCAATAACAAGGGGAAAAGAAATGTTCAAGAATGGGGCATGACAAAGTTCAGTATTTTAAAATTAGTCTCAGTTCATTCCTTCCGAAGTAATTAAATTGCATTAAAAGTCACTTCCAGGGACATTTCCTTTAAAAGTCAACTTATTTTAAACATACAGAATGAATTTTAAATAAAAAAATTTAAATCAAAACCCCTTAGAGGGGTTGCTCAAGCAATTGACTTTACATTAAATGAATGTAAGATTTATGAAGGCAACTGATAGAGAAGGCTCCCTGACTCTATGTCTATGTCAAAGTTAAACTTCATCTTAGAACTAACGCACCCCAACAGGCTTCTCTGTGGTGCTACATGGGAAGGCAGGCCCCTCATACATGTCGTTTGTGCACATGTGTATGCACTGCAATTTACTTACCATGCAACACCAACACTGAACTTACCTCTGCTAGACCTTGTGACTACCTTAAATTTCATTTTAGGGGGGCTCACCCACTCTCAACCATACCAAGTATATGTACATACACAGGGGGCTCAAGAATTCCAAGTTACTATAGCCTTTCTGATAGGACGTGAAGCCCTCTGGATTTTAAAGGTACGCTGGCTGTGATCCTCTCGGGGGCTAAAGCAGGAATGCTGTTTCTATACCTGAATAGCTGACAGACAAGTCACGGGAGAGCAAATAAAGCCTCCGTGCCGGGACCATGCTGGTGGGCCAACCTGCTAGGGATGTCTGTGTTCTAAGGCGGAGAACACTTCAGGCTTGGACAGCTCCCTCCTAAGCTGGAAGCACCTGCAAACCAGTCAGTGCTTCAAAAGGAGGCGCCTACATACACAGAATAAAGGCAATTGTTCCTCATGAACCATCCATCTGTGAATTTAATTGTGGATAGTAAAGTGATACTCCGGATTCTTTCACCTTGACAAGGGCTGATATCAGAAAAGCAGTTTTTATAGCTGTATTTCTTTTACTAGTATTTCTTCTTATCTTATGTTAATTATACCCTATTCCTGGAGGAAAGGGTTCTTTACTATGTACAACTATCTTGGAGTAAAATTTTAAACGTTAACTTTTCCAATTTTGAAAAAAAATTGCTGAGAAAAGTACATCAAAGTTTTAAGAAATTGATGCTCCATTTAGCCCTGTGACATTGATTTAATCATACATTTTTTACTAAGTTTATATATATTTCACGGGGTATGTTAGACTATATTTAAAACTACAGCACACCA
Organism: Lasiurus cinereus; assembly: GCA_011751065.1. Classification (NCBI taxonomy): domain Eukaryota; kingdom Metazoa; phylum Chordata; class Mammalia; order Chiroptera; family Vespertilionidae; genus Lasiurus; species Lasiurus cinereus. Next base: position 429,967 of record JAAGEH010000327.1, on the reverse strand, counting down.
TGCACCTCTGTGATTTCCAAGAGGAAACACTGATGTCTGGACTTATAGCAGTAAGGGAGATATGCCTTCGGAGCCTTACCAGTGGAGTAATTTGCAAATGTTAAATTGCCAATTTGTTCCTTTTGTTTATCTGAGAAACAGCTCTAGACAGATGTCAAATGGGAAAGAAGGAAATATATGCCCGGGGCTAAGACAAGAAGGAAAAATAAAAGGATGGGTGGAGACCAAGTGAAACAAAATGCAGAACTGTTCCCCTGGCCTTGCTCCTGGCGACACCTACAGTCTGCTGAGAAGAAACTGCATTGTTCTCACTCCAAGCAACACAATTCTAAGGTTTTAAGTCAGATATAAAGCAAAAAGTGCATCATTTTTGTCTGCATTGCAGCTCAATTGTCTTTCCCAAGATTCTCAGTAATTTAATCCTCTACAATTTTCCCAGATCCCAATGGAACCTGCCCTCCAAGGCTCCCAGGCCCTGAATCAGATGCCTGAAGCATCCCTGCCTGTCCCTCTGGGCCTGACCCACGGAGAGGCCATCTCTCTGACAGCTCTCCCTGTGCCAGAGATGTCTGCAAGGGATCCGAAAGAAAATAAAACACCTCACACAAGATCTGGTACAGGGTATGTGTGTGTGTCTGCATCTGCGTACACACACACACACACACCCCACATCTTCATCTCCCACAAACTTTGATCATCTTTATTACAGTCTTCATGTCCTCCATTCATAAAACAAAACAAAAGCGACCAATAACAAAGACCTCAGTGGGTTTCCCCCCTCCAGAATTGTCCCAGTAAAAGCCCCTCCACCCCCACCCATACACAACCTTGTGCTATAAAAGAAATTCCAAACAGCAAGGCAGGTGACCCACCCAGTACTGGTTAAAGACCACAGCCTTCGGCTCAGCGCAGGCTTGTGCAGCCCTGGGTATGTTGGGGGAGACTGCAGCCTGAGGGAGGACTGGTGAAGGTGGGTTCTTTAGCAGGACACACTTCGAACACCTCCAGGGGCCGCCACAGTTGCCCAGCCCTGGGGCCTGTCTGAGACTCTTCTGGGATTTTTCCCTTTTCCCTAGGAAAAGGAGGTGTCAAAAAAGGGCATTTTCTCTCTTCTGGCCCTCCCAGTCCCGGGCCCTAGGAGTAGCTGATGGTCAACAGAAGCAGTGCACACATCCCTCTCTGCAGCCCCCTGGTGCCCAGCCTGAGTCACTGGTTACTAAGGCCTATGAGATTCACTTACCATGCAAATCTAACCTTTGCAACTCAGCCTCCTGTCCTAAGGAGCCTGGGAAACCTGCTCCCCAGAAGTTTTCAGGCAGCACAGTCTCAGGCAGTCCAGCCCAGGCCAGGTAAGGCAGAGGGCAGGCCCACGCCTACCAGCAAACCTGCGGGCCTCAGTCAGGTGGAGGGGCCTCAGACACAAATGCTTCTATTTATTTCTTCACTAAGGACAACCCCCACTAGTAGTGCGGCAAGTGACTTGGCGAGGGGAGACCTGGAGGCTTGTGCAGAGGAACAGTGTGGGGAAGGGAGGAGGGCACCATGGGCAGAGTCCAGTGACTGGCAGGTGGGACTGTACCCTCCCTGGTCCTAAGGCATGGGGGAAGAAAGACCAAGTTGTAAGCACAGCCAGTCCTAATTCTCTGCTTGGGGTCCACAGCCCCAGGCGGTCAACAACAGCCTTCACGCATCCGGCCTCTCTGGCCAATTCCCCGGCTCCAGGCACAGCACCACAAACCCTGCTCTCTCGCGAGCCACCAACTCCTGGCGCCCGCCCGCAGACTTGCCCAGGACAGCGGTGACAGACATCGCCGATCAGGAGTGCATTTGGGGGTGCTCCCATGAGCAGCGGGGGAGCGGAGGGGGAGGAGAGTAGGGAGTCTGAGACCAACTGCTCCCCTTCTCCCTGCGTGCAGCCCGAGCCCCCACCCACCAAGATGTTCTTACGTCCTCGTCTTCACAGTCGCTCCGCGCCTGGTACTGGAACCGGGGTCGGCCACCCGTGCCGCCGCCGCCGCCGCCGCCGCCACGCTCCCGGGGCACCGCCGGGGGCACCTGCGCTGCCAGGGTCTTGGGCCCCGCGCCCTCGTCCTCGGGCCCCTGGCCGCCCAGTAGGCGGCTGGCCTCCGGGGGCGCCGGGAAGGACCTCGAGGTGTTGATCTTGCCAGTGAACCGCTGGTACAGCGAAGCCATGGGTCCCCGCGCTCACTGCCCGGCGCTTCGCTATTTATTTCGCTTTCTTCCTCTGGGTTCCCGCTCCCCACCCTTGCTGGGAAAGCGGAGGAGAAGGAGGGCGAGCAGCGGCCGGCTGCTGGCTGCTCCGCGCGCCCCTCTCCGTCCCCGCCGGCCGCCGGGCTCAGCCTCCTCGCCCCCTCCCTGGCGCGGCTGGGGAGGCCGGGGCTGGGGGCGTGTTCTCTTTCCGATTCCTTTTCTGTTTTTTCAACTCCGCCCCCAGGCCACGAAGAGCTTAACCGAAGCCACCACCGGCAGGAAAAGACAAAACAAGGGAAAGGGAGGGAACTGCCGAGGCCCCCGGTCGGCACCACCTAGAAAGCAGGGACCTCCAGAGCGCATCTCCGCGCTCCGCCCGGCAGCGGCCCCTCCTTCCCACGCGGCCCGCCACCCGCTGGGTAATGGCGCCTGGGTGGCGGGGGGCTGGTGGCGCGAGGAACAGGCTCCCGGTACATGGGGGGCGGGCTTGCCGGCCGTGGGTGCCTGCGAGAGCTCTGGGCACTGAGGACCCCTGAGATGGCACTCGAAGGCGCAGGGACGGAGGGAGCGAATGAGGGGAGGCCCCTGGTGAGGAGGGATGTAGGGACCTGGGGTCAGCACCATAGGATGCCCGTCCTCTCCTCCGAGCGGCGCTGCGCTCCGTTCGCATCCCTGGCGGCTGCGGCCTGGCCCCCTCCAGCGCCCCCTCCCGCTTCTCTTCCTAACTTGAAACTGCAACAGCCAGGACCCTGGAGTGCGCCTGGGGGCAGGGAGGACAAAAGATCAGGCTGGGAGGGGAGGCTGGGACGCCCCTTCCTATGCGCCCCCTTCCTTCCCAAACCGGGCTCCGCTCCCAAAACACCCATTCCCGTCAGCCGCCTCAAAGGAGGGGAAGGGAAGGTCAGGGGAAGCAAGGGAGGGCCGACTCCAGCTCCTCCCGCCCCCAATCCGTGCACGTCGCCAGCCCACCTTGGCTTTCACTAAACTCGAGCAGAGGCTGGAGCCCTGCGGGCAAGTTTACCAAAGCTTGAAAAATGAAAAAAATAAAAGTCATAACAATTGGAGGGAGAGCTCCCGGGGTGGGCTGGGGAGGGTAGAGAGGACGCAGTGGGCGCCTGGGTTGGCGCACGTTCACTCCGGCTGCATTACCGCGGGCGCCAGCGCCCCCGTGTGGGAGGATGCGAACTGGCCTCAGTGCTGGGGTTTCTCCCTCTGGCCTCCAGGCCCTCTCCTTCCTGGATCTGAGCCATTGTCTTTACAGAGGCTCTGGGCACTCTTGCTTCTCCCCCAGCCTCCCATCCTCTCCCTGTGCGGCCCCTTCCTTCCTGTTTGCATCCCTTCAAACCAGGATGATTTCCCATCCTGAGCGCCAGTCTGGGCTGACTGCAAACTCCAGAGGAGGGAACAGGGTGAACCTTGCACCTGCCCAGACCCATCACAGCTCTCGCCACACCTGGACAAGGTGAGCCTTTCACCTTCACCTCTTCCTGGACTCAGGGAGGCTCCCTGCTCTACCACTTGAGTACCACCGGTTCTACGTTAGTTTTCAGAACACGGAGGCTGCCCCTCAGCAGGCCCTACTGCAGGTTCTGGGTTTGGCCTTCCTGGGTTACAGTCCAAGGCCACTGCCTGGCACGTCTGCTCAAGCCCAGAAGTCCCAGAGGTCCTGCCTGGTCCTGGTCTCCTCTGCCGCCGCCACCTAGAGGGGAACTGGATGCTGGGGATGGCACCTCCTGGAACAGGACCCGCCCACCCTCCACAGGCTCCCCCAGCTCTGTGCCCAGTGGGCACTTTCCAGTTTCAATCAGCATTGATGGCACACCCACCCTGTGTGACCCTCTGTGGTCTCCTGTCACTGGGCACAAAGTACAATTGCTAAGTTGGTTTAAAATTATAAAAACAAGGGGCACAGTGTCCTGCAGCTAAGCGGCTCCCTGGGGCTGAGGCCGACCCTACAAGCAGATGCCCCACCACAGGTGTTTGGAGGGGGGAGTGAAAACAGACCACCAGCTGCTTTGCTCTGAAGCAGAGGAATAAAACTAAGCATTGAAATTAGATAAACAGAAAAGCCTGCACTCTGCCCCTGCCACCAGCTGTGCCCGCACGGAGGGTCCCCTTCCTAAGAGGACAAGAAAAGGGTGCTCACGCTGCTGCTTTCGGCCAGATCCAGACACCTCAATCAACGTGAACACTGTGAGGGTCTCACCTATGTAATATATATGTACATATATGAAATATGCATGTAGGTACTACACAAATGGAGCACATTCATAAATTTGTGTACTAACATTTGTATTTGTATATATATATATACTTTGTGCACTAACATATTTTATACAAAATGTAGCACATCTATTGAAATAGTTTATATATCACCATACTTTACAGATCTATGGGAATCAGCAATAAAATTCAATGTGAGATAAAGGCATATGTGTCCTTAACTTTTAAAAATGATATTCTCAAGTGAGCTTGTAAAAATTCAAATTACAATTTGGTCAAAATTAAAATCCTCTTCCCTCTCCCCCGACCTTGGGGAGTTTCAAGTGCATTGCTGTGAATGATAGACGCTCTGTTGGTGATATGTCCTACACTGGCTAAATTCACGTCTGGAATTATGGGGCAGCCTCATGACCTTGCTCCACCCTCATGAGGCTGGGAGAAAAGCTAGATGTTGTATTCAGTTGTGTGTGTTTGTGTGTGTGTGTGTGTGTGTGTTCTGGGAGGTTTTAAAAATGATTTGTTGGAGGGGTTTATGCTCAACCCACATTCTATGCCAGTGACAAAAAAATTTAGAAGGGCTTCAGTGCAAAACAATTATTTACACAATTGAATGAGCACTTTATTAAAATTATTCAGAAAATGAAAAAAAAGTCATAACAATTGAAGGAAGAGCAGAATTAGAATCTTGTGTTGCGAGAAGCAAGAATAAAAATTGAACAGGAGAAATGGGAGGGGAGGATGCGATAGGACAAGCAGAGCCCCTGGGAGGCAGGTGTGAAGGAAGCAAGTTACCAGCAGGAGAACCGGTGTTGCCCGGAGGCCCTCTGGAGCAGCCTCGGGGGCCCGAGAACTGAAGGACAACGTGGCTCCTTTTTCCGCCTGCACGCTAGGGGCACCTCATGTGGGAGGATGGCTGAGACCTGGTGTGCACTTCCGCAGGCATCACTCCAAGCTTCCCCTAAACCTGGTGAGTTCCAGTCTGTTTTTAGTTACACAGTCAGGGATCTGAGGTCCCATACTCACAAAAGCAAAGTGATGAGTGACGTACAGCAACTGCAGAGAATTGCAGTGAGGACCTTTAAGTGTTATGATGCATCATTTTTTTGCTTATTGTCTTCAATAAGCTTTTCAGGACCCCATCCCCCAAGTCAGGGAAAAGTTACTGGGAAAGGCAGCAAAACTTGGCAGTAGGCATTAACACAGCGGGAGCACTGCGGAGAGAGTCTCGCCTCCACTGCCTGCTGAGCAGCTCCAATATGCTCAGTTGAAATGGTTTCCACTCCTGTGTGTTGGGCAGGTTTGTGAACGTATTTTTGAAAATATTTTATGGATCATCTCATATCAAGATTTTATTTCTTAATATTAAAAATCATGTCCACTTGACCCCTTTTCTCACTTAGGTATGAGTGTATATTTATTTTCCTTGGAGCCGACTTATAGAGCAAATACAACAGGCTATTGGAATTAGGCAGATGCTGCAAAAACATGGTGGCTGGTTATTTTTTAAAACAGTGAAGGCAACTTCTGGGTCTCCATTCGAGCTAAGCAGGTAGGAGTACAGAGCACATTGCCTTCAGCAGCCTGTGCCTGACTTTCACTGTCTGCGAGGCCCTCTGATTTCCAGGAGAGGGTTAGACCCTGCAGTTTACTTCGCTTCTCTCCCAGGGGAGGAGGGCAGACCCTGTTTCAGATTCCTATTCACTCCAAGCAGTGGCATCTTCGGAAATGAAATGGCCAACTTAGCAAACTCTGAGGAAGAGATTCCTAAAACACTGGCATCACTGTGTCTTGTAAGTAGATAGTATCACCTTGAATGGGAAGAAATTAAACAAAGAATTGGTAGCTTGAGAAAATACAGTGCTAAGTACATAAATACAAAGCATATTCCCAGCTCTCTCTCCACATCCTCTCTCTCTCTCCCTCTCTCCCTTTCTCTCTCTCTCTCTCTCTCTCTCTCTCTCTCTCTCTCTCTCTCCCCACTCAAAAAAAAAAAGTTTTTTCCAAGATGTAACTACCAATGCAGACTGGGCAGTGTGACTCCTTGACAAACCCCACCAACATGGAAGTCCAGTATAAAAAAAAGATGGCTGTTCTCAGCTTTTAGAAACCACAATGTTAAGGTATGAATGGAGTGCACTCACTTTGAGCTTTCCAAACAGACACTGAAAAATCGATGCCTTTTAAAGAAAAAAAACATTTCTTTTAACCCAATCAAAAGGCATACTGGGAAATTACTGAAGTCCCATTTTAATCCCCAACAGCACTGTTCTCTTCTGCATCTTGGTACTGTCACTGCCACGCTGGCTTTTACACACAGTTTGGGACTGCTGCCCTAGTGTGGGGCACATGATGCAAGGGCAAAAGCTGTTCCCCAATAAATTCAACAGCCATTAATACAGCTAAATGGCTACTGTCCACACAGTGAACACATTTGATTCCCAGCCTGGTGGGGGTGGGGTTGTCAGAACCTCCCCACCCCTGCTGTGAAGATTTGTCCTCTGCCTCTTCACCTCCCCCCTTGGCCAATGGACCACACCCTCTTCTTTCTCCCATGTGTATTATTCTTTCTTCTCTTTCTCTTCCTTGCCTTTCATTCTTGATCAAGCTCTGGTTCAACAGCGGTACGCTACTTTTTGTTTTGTTTTTTATTTTTTTCTCTAAAAGTTCCTCACTGCTCTCTGAACACTTACTTCTTACTACAATACTGCATCAGAAACTGTCCGAATAACCCCTTAACCACCCAGAGGAGATGTCCACATCCATCTGTCTTCTCAGGTTTCTGATGGTACAAGGATGGTGTCTGTGCTGTTCCCCAAGGACTCTTAAGACTTCAGGGTGTGAGATGCAAAAGAGAGTGTTGTCTGCGACGAACATTTGAACATAATAAGTCATTATCCTGAATATCACAGTTCTTATATGGAGCGCATTCGCTTAAAAGGAAAGCAGCTCAGCTTGGAGATGCTCCTGAACATCTCACCCTTACACGCTCCGCTTCTCTGAGCCAATGATTCTAGTTAAACCATTTCCCCACCTTGGTACAGTGGCCCACCTCTGCAAAGTGCTTCTATTCTAACTTAACCACCCCTCCCCTCCCGGTGCTCCCTATGCTTGGAGGGAAGAAAGGAAGCCCTGGTCTGCTCTCCTGTAGCCAGTGGTAAGAAGTTTGAAAGATCAGGCCCAGTCGGCCATAACCCAATATGAAACGGGCTAGGTCAGACCCTCACTTGGAGTTTTTATTTTGCATCATGTCATGTAAAGCCATCCTGAGGGTTTCTCTTATCAGCAGCACGGAATGGAAAAGGACAGACAGAAGTAGGGTCATTAGACACGCTGACTCACTTCATCCTGTCGTGGCGATGACCTCACGAGCTGCCAATAGAAACAGTTACAGAAAGTGAAAATCAGATTCCACTACGGGCTCCCCTATATAGCCCGGAAGGGATACAGGGCACCCCTAGTTCAGGCAGGACTGAAAGTGGGGAGGCTCCGTGTGAGGTTGGTGACCCCTGGAAGGCAGGACTGCCGCCAGAAGGAGCACAAGAAAGTCAGGAGAGCCCAGGTTCCTGCTTCTGGTTGGAAGACACTGAGAGAGATGCAGCTCCGGACGCCACCCTCAGGCAGGCTGGGCTAAATGGCTGCTGTACACAGTGAACGCATTTGATTCCCAGCATGGCGTGGGTGGGGTTGTCAGAACCTCCCCAACCCTCCTGTAGGGATTCATCCACCTGCCTCCTAAGTGTTTCTATTCAACAACAACGTGGGCCTGGAAGTAATATTTGCTGTGCAAGCCACCGTGGTGGGGCCGCTTTGTTACAAGCTATGCTCATGTCATGAGCTCCCTAAGACAAGACTCACGTCTGTCCACATGTGCGGAATGGAGCAGCTCATGCCAGTGCTATCTGCGGGCATCTCACTCGCATCCGCAGGAGCTACCGGGATGCCCACTGTGTGCCAGCCCCCTGCTGCCTTATGGATGAAATGATGAACTGAGAGGAACTCAGTCCTCTCTTTCCTAGATTACAGTCAATGCTTCCACCGTGAATCAGGACAGATACCACCATGACCCAGCCAGAGTGCTAGCATCTTTCTTTTGTGAATAAATTCAATTTCCTCTATTTCTTGTTCATTTTGCTACACTTACCCCTGTGCTAGTTTTATTAGGAAAACACTGTTAGAAATCACTAGGTCACAAATGTGTTCATCATAACGCCCTACTTCCTGTAAGTAGCGGCCCAAGCGCATATTCCAGCCACTGACACTGATGCCCTCAGAGTGGGCTCCAGACCAGCAAGCCAGGGCCAGGAGGAGCTGGTGGGCAAGAAGCTTCAGGCCTTCCCAAGCCCGCTGCACCAGGATGAGGGAGAGGCTGCCCAAGGGAGCTTGGCGGGCTCGCAAGGTGCATCACTGCCCCAAAACAACAGTGAGAGCCTTTCCATGTGGCACTAAGGAGACCCCTGAGGGCCCCAAACGTTGCTATTGTTGGGAACTGGCTTCCCAGCTGCATGTGCTTAGCAAGGATTCCCCGAGGGACGGATTCTGAGCATGCACAAGGCCTGTCTTCCAGGGTTAAATGGAGGGTATCTTCATAGGCCATTCAATGCCAGATAGGACGACTAGCTTTGGTCTTTTCATGACCTTTTCAGAATGCTGCTTCGCCCTTGAATTGAGATGGTGAAGGCTCATCTAAGATGCTGACCAAAGGGAAAAGACAAAGCAGACACCAAAGGCATGGATGGTCACAGCTAAACGCTGTCCCTGTGGGGCTGACCTCCAGACAATGACCTTGCACCATAGCCAAGCCTCACCCTTCCCGCCAGAGTATATGCAACTTGGCAGAGCTCTGCAGGACTACGAGAAGAACCAAGCCCCACTTTCAATAACTGATTTCATTAAAAATCCTCATTGCTTTTTTAATGCAATAAAAAGCCTTCTCATGAATTAAAAATCAATGAAGTTAATAAACACATTTAAGCTGAGAACTGACTTTTATTAACTTAATTTTCCTGAGTCTACTCCTTTAAGGCATGTTAAAATGTTCCTTATAGAATCCATTGCAATTTTTTTCATGGTTAGTTAAGATTTTCTCCAAATGTCCATACATTGAAAAATGGGCTCACATTACTTTAGGTGGCTCAGCAGCTCTTCTTGAAGTTTAAACACAATCTGCCCCACCAGCACCTTTCATATCTACAAGTCGCTGTCAGCACACACACAATCGGGCCCACATAGAAGTGCACGGCTTCTCCTGGGCCAGAACACAGGCATCCACCCAGAGACTGGTCAGCACACCATCTAAGGTTCCAGTGCAGAGCCTGGTGGGGTACGGTGGGGGGGCCAGACCAGGGAGGCCATGGGCTCATCAGTGAAAACACTGCAGCAGGAGTCACACGCTGAGAGGAAGGCGCTCCTTGGATCCTGCAGGTAATTAAATCCATGGTGTGTGGCTACTCTCTTCCTCCACCAGACCCAGTGCGGAACAATTTCCTTCTCATAAAGGGGAAAGAAGGGTTTGTTTAAGTTACTAATTGCATTTGAAATCGTAATTTGGAACCCAAAGCAATAATGAGCCTAACAATCACTTATGCTTCTATCTTGTTTGACAGGTAAACAGAAATGGCCGATTGGCTAAATGAACCCATGAGTCATATGAGCCTGCAGTGTGAACAGTCTTTTTCCCTCACAGCAGACACAGATTGCCTGTCTGCTCCCACAGGCTGAGGTGGGTCCCAGCTGTGTCTTAGGTCCCTGGGAAGGGGAGCATTACATGGAGCCTCCATATGGTACCCACAATCATGCCATTTCATTTACTTACAACCCAGCAATACCCAAACTGCAGTCTTTATACAGAACCCTTCACTCTTCACAGAGAGAGGAACAGAGCAATGCCTTCGAGGATTCTGGAGGTGTCTTAGCCACTCCGCTGCACTCGGTGGCACCACAGGCCACGTTCATCTGTGCCTTGGGGTCCCTGGGTGTCTCTCTCAGAGTTCTGCTATCAGGCACAGCCTCGAGCTCAACTCCAAATGAGACATAAGTGGCTGAGGGTAATCTACATAAATTCTGAGCTTCCACATTGAGAGAGACAAATCCGTAAGACAAATGTATTTCTTGAATGCGTGATTTACTCTGAGAAAAATAACACACTATTTAGTCTAAATGTACTATGAGACAGACTGCAGCGTTCAGGAATCAAAAGCATAAGACTTCATGGGTTGCCCCTTACCCCACCAACACTCAGGGGTCCACTTGTGTGTGATGGCTGCTTGCACAGAAAGCTTGAAATAGGGACCAGCCTAATATTCTATCCACTGATTACAAATGCATTTTATTGACTCCCAGTCGAAGCCTTGAATGCCAGGCCTTGCACCACAGCATCTCAGGAAGGCAGCTGCTTGGAAGTTTCCACAAGATGCAAGCAACCTCTTGAAATGGTGTCATCTATTTGACCTGCCCAGCTTCTCAGCAAAGCCACGCCCAGCCCCTGGGATTCTGATTCACGCTCATTGACGGTCATCTTTGGGCCCAGAGCTAAAGGACAAGAAACAAAATAATGATCCATAGACTTCTACTAGGGCCTTTCTGTTACTGACCCCTGAGGGGAAAACCACCATTACTGGGGGGGTTAGAGGGGAAGAGATGGAAGAACCTCAAGGTGAGGAGCCCTCACCTGTTCTGGTTCTGTAACTTTGATCTTGCTGTTTCCCCAGATGGGACAGATGGACCCGACTGCTCAATGTAGGAGGGGTGATTTCTACAGAGCTAAGCTACTTATGGGTCACTGACTTACAAGTAACCCTCGGTTCACACTTCATGGCACCTGAGAAATAACCCAATCATTCACTGAATGAGAGCTTTGCAGAAGCCAGTACAGGTTTTGTTTTGTTTGCTTTCCAGAGAAAATGAGGTGAAATTTTCCTGTATGCATATCCTTACATGTGTCCTTCGCTCTCATGATAAGAACTGTGACCATCTTCCCCGGATTACCCCAAAGCTACTCCCATCCCTCCACCTCCATCCCTTCTCACTTTTTGCTACCAATATAGAATTTCTGTTCTCAGGTTAAGGTTGTCCTCTTGGCTGAAGATATAAACTGTGTTCTGGGCACCTGAAGAGTATTGTCCCCGCACCCCTCCCATAGCAGAGCTGGAGGGCAGGATCCTGTCTCTTCCCCAGCACCGCCCCATCTACATCTTCTCTGAGCTCAGCCAGGAGACGGTTTGAGGCTCAGGGATGCTGCGACCACTTGTGGGCACAAGAAGGAAAGCAATGCTGGTGAACCCATGGACCCAGAGTCTCGACAGCCAACAATGCCTCCACCAGAGACACAAACCCTGGTCTTAGCCCCTCCCCATCAGGAACTGGTTTGCAGCCATGACTGTCCCCAGTGGACACCATGGGCTCCGCCACTGAAGCCATTGGACCTGAGAGGCACCGACTTTCCCCCCAACAATGTGAGGCTCACGCCATCAGCCTCCCCCAACATATGTACTCTGAGCAGTCCCAGAGATTTATTTGGGGGGAACCAAACCTCTTCTACGTACCCCACCTTCAGAAAAGCATGGCTGCCATCCACAAACCAAGCAGTCAGCTCTCTGCCTGCTGCTGATTGATGTCTATGAGCTGGGGAAACCTCCGAAGTGGGAGCTCTGCTGCCTTTCCCGTCCCTCCTGCTGCACACTGCCCTATGAGAGAGGCTCTATATAGGAACCTCACCAAGATGTGTGAGTCCATAACGGGAGGAGTGGGCAGAGAGTCACTGCTTCACTCACTTAAACTAGCGAGGCGCTCAGGTCCCTCCACACTTCTCATGCCAGGGCTTTCACATAGGCACCCAGCACCCACAGCAGGCCCTTGTGAGGAGAGGCTTGCCCCACCTGGCGCAGGAAGAGCGTGGATCCCTCTACCAGTGCTGCTGGGGCCCAGAAGGTGAGGGGACACCAAGCCTGGAGCCTCAGGAGGGCGAGCACCTGTCTGGGCACCAGCGATCAGAATTAGGATCAAAGGCACAGGAAGACAGAGCAGCTGTCCTGGGCACATGGAGCCTGGCGCTGGCACACATACATGCTTCTATTAGTTCACAAAGTAAGAGGTCATTTTGGACTCGCACGTGGGAGGGGCGAGGCCTTGGAGCCTTAACCCAGTTTGCAGAGGGGCGTCCCCTGAAGGTCCTTTGAATGTGAACTTCCCTCAGTGATTATCTGTCTGCTGGTCAAAGGCAGACCCAGCAGCATGTGGGTGGTTTGCACAGAGCTGACAGCAAAGCGTGAAGCAGCAGGTAGCGGACAGCACTCTCTTCATCTCACAGCCTCTTCGGACTGATGGACCCAGGTGTTCTGGGTCTTTGCCTTGTTCCAGGAGAAGAAAAGAACACGAGGGACATGGACAGAGACATCACTCCTAGTCTGGCTCCATCCCCCACCCTCCTCACCACCCCTGATGGCATCCTCGTCATTTCAAACAGTCTGGCAGACCTCACCTTCCACAGCTTTGTTTCTGACAGCTCCCTGATGAACTAGCCCAACTACAAACACAAAAGCCACAAAACAGAGTCTATGGAGGGGCTGGGCTGACACCCAGGGAAGGAGAGTAGCTCAGAGCCTGGTCGGCCTCTTGGGGTGCTGAGGGCGCCCATTCCCTGCACCCCACTCTGTCTGCCCTCAGGAATCAAGGAAATGAGGCACCTTTTAGAAGATGTTTGTTGTTTATGAAAAGGAAACTTTGTGTCATATATGTTTGAAGTGCTCCCAGAAATATTAATGTCAAGTCAGTAAATGAACCGTAACGCCTCTCATTTGTTAAAGACTGCATTATTTCTGGCAGGGTGGGAGTGTGTGTGGGGGGGAATAATGTGCTAAATTTCCTTTTATGGTGGAGGAAGGCATCTCATGCAGGCAGGCTCCTGTGCCAAGAGGTCTGTGTGTCAGAAAGGGTACTGGCTCACCCTTACTCCTCAGTGGGTGGAATACTGAACTGGCAATGATGACATGGAGCAGCAAGGGAGCTACTGAGACAGTAATGGCAGATCTAGACAGGCTGGGTTTGGCCTACTCCTCCTCCTTCTCCTCCTGCTGCTGCTTTTTCTCCTCCTTTTCCTCCTCTTCTTTCCCCTCCTCCTCCTCCCCTTCATCCTCCTCCTGTTCCTCCTCCTCCTGTTCCTCCTCCTTCGCCTTTGCCTCCTCCTCCTCCTCCTCCTCCTCCTCCTCCTCCTCCTCCTCCTCCCCTTCTCCTCATGTTCCTCCTCCTTCTCCTTCACTTACACTTCTTCCTCCTCATCTTTCTTCTTACCCTCCTCCTCCTCCTTCTCCTCCTCTGCTTCCTTCTCCTCTTCCTCCTTCTCCTCTTCCCCCTCCTTTTCCTCCTCCTCCTCCTCCTTCTAGGATAAAAAGACATTCAGAGGCTAGAGGCTGTGCTAAGACAGCTGACACCCTTCCAAGGAAATCAGAAATACAATTAGGACCATGGACAGCAGCCTTCCAAAGGCGGAGTCTGCACAAATCTTCTTGGAGAACAGGAATTTGTTTTAGTCATTTTATTTTTTAAAACCTTTATTGTGCAAAGTTTTACATATGTCCCCCTTTTCTCCCATTGATCCCTTATACCCTGCCCTTGAGCCCCCCTTATGCCTCCACTACCCTATTGTCTGTGCCCATGCCTATATGCATACAAGTTCTTTTTTTTGTTGATCTCTTTCCACCCATTCACCCTCCCCTGCCTTCCCTCTGAGATTCAACAATCTGTTCTTTGCTTCTATGTCTCTGGATATATTTTTTTCATCAGGTTATTTTGTTCATTATATTCCACATATGAGTGATATCATGTGATACCTGTCTTTCTCTGACTGGCTTATTTCACTCAGCATAATACTGTCCAGGCACCTCCATGCTGTCTCAAAGGGAAAGAGATCCTTCCTTTTTACTGCCACACAGTATCCCATGGTGTAAATGTACCACAGCTTTTTCATCCACTCATCTACTCATCTACTGATGGGCATTTGAGTTACAATAAACATAGGGGAGCATACATTTTTTTATTGGTGCTTTGGGTTTCTTAGGATGTATTTCTAGAAGTGGGATCACTGGGTCAAATGGCAGTTCCCTATTTAAGTTTTTGAGGCGACCTCATACTGTTTTTCATAATGGCTATACTTGTATGCATGCCCACCAGCAGTGTTCCCTTTTCTCCACATCCTTGCCAGCACTTGTTACTTGTTGATTTATTGAAGGTAGCCATTCTGATAGGTGTGAGGTGATACCTCATTGTCGTTTTGATTTGCATTTCTATGATGATCAGTGACTTTGAGCATTTTTTAATATGACTCTTGGCCATCTATATGTCCACTTTGGAAAAGAGTCTATTTAGATCGTTTGTCCATTTTTTTTTATTGGATTGTTTGTCTTCTTTTTGTTAAGTTGTATGAATTCCTAATCTACCAGTATTTTGGATATTAACCCTTTATCAGATGTATGATTGCCAAATATTTTCTCCCACACAGTGGGCTCCCTTTGCATTTTGCTAATGGTTCCTTTTGCTGTGAAAAAGCATTTTATTTTTATGTAGTCCTATTTGTTTATTTTTTCCTTAATTTCCTTTGCCCTAAGAGATGTATCTGAAAACATATTGCTATGAGAGATGTTTGACATTTTGCTGCCTATAGATTCTTCTAGGGCAGTGGTCGGCAAATTCATCAGTCAACAGAGCCAAATATCAACAGTACAATGATTGAAATTTCTTTTGAGACCCAACTTTTTTAAACTTAAACTTCTTCTAATGCCACTTCTTCAAAATAGACTTACCGAGGCCGTGGTATTTTGTGAAAGAGCCATACTCAAGGGGCCAAAGAGCCACATGTGGCTCACAGCTGCAGTTTGCTGACCACTGTTCTAGGGTTTTTATGATTTCACATCTTGAATTTAAGTCTTTTATCCCTTTCGAGTTTATTCTTGTGTATGGTGTAAGTTGGTGATCTAGTTTCATTTTTCTGCATGTATCTGTCCAGTTTCCCCAACATATTAAAGAGACTGACTCTTTCAATGTATGGACTTGCCTCCTTTGTCAAATGCTAATTGAGCATGCTGGCTAGCGATGATTTCCGGGTTCTCTTTTCTGTTCCGTTTAATCTATATACCTGTTCTTGTGCCAGTACCAGGCTGTTTGATTACAGTGGCGTTGTAGCATAACTTAATATATGGTATTATGAACCCTCTAAGTTTGTTCTTCTTTCTCAAGATTGCTGTGGTTGTTGAGTTTTTGGTTCCATATAAAATTTTGAGTATTTTTTCTAGATCTGTGAAATATGCCATTGGTAATTTAATAGGGATTGCACTGAATCTGTGGATTGCTTTGGGTAGTCTGAACATTTTTATGATGTTAAGTCTACCAATTCATGAAGACAGTATATTCTTCTACTTGTTTATATCTTCTTCTACCTCTTTTTTCCATGTTCTGTAGTTTTTTTAGTACAAGTCTTTTAGCTCCTTAGTTAAGTTTACTCCTAAGTATCTGAACTTTTTTGTTGCAATGATAAAAGGGATTACTTGTTTAGTTTCTCTTTCTGAGAATTCATTATTGATGTATAAAAATCCCACCAATTTTGGGGTGTTGATTTTTTTATCCTGCTACATTGAAAATTTACTTATTAAATGTAGTAGTTTGTGGTGGAGTCTTTAGGGTTTTCTATGTACCATATCATCTCATCTGCAAATAATGAGAGGTTTTTTTTATTTCCTTTCCAATTTGGGTGCCTTTTATAGTTTCTTTTTGTCTGATCACTGTGGCCAGAACTTCCAGAACTATGTTGAATAAACATCCCTGCCTTGTTCCTATTCTTATGGGAAATGGTTTTAGTTTTTGCTTATTGAGTATGATGTTCGCTGTAGGTTTGTCATATATAGCCTATATCATGTTGAGGTATAATACTTCTATTCTCACTTTGCTGATAGTTTTTATCAGAAATGGGTGTTGGATTTTGTCAAATGCTTTTTTTGCATCTATTGATGTGATCATGTGACTTTTGTCTTTCAATTTGTTTATGTGATGTATCACACTTTTGATTTGTGAGTATTGTACCAGCCTTGCATCTGTGAAGTAAATTCCATTTTGTCATGGTGTATGATATTTTTAATGTATTTCTAGATCTTATTAGCTAATATTTTGGTGAGGACTTTAGCATCTGTATTCATCAAGGATATTGGCCTGTAATTCTCTTTCTTTGTAGTGTCTTTATCTGGTTTTGGAATTAGGATAATGCTGGCCCCATTAAAAGAGATTGGAAATGTTCCTTCCTCTTGGATTTTTTGGAATAACTTGAGGAGGATATGTGTTAATTTTTCTTTAAAAGTTTTGTAAAACTCCTCTATGAAGCCTTTGGGACCAGGGCTTTTGTTTGCTGGGAGTTTTTTTTTTTATTACATTTCAGTTTTCTCACTTGTTATTGGCCTGTTCAGATTTCCTCATTCTTTCTGATTCAGTGTGGAAGATTTTTTTTTTAATTTGTGCATTTCATCCACATTGTCCAGCTTGTTGACATATAACTGCTAATAGTAATTGATTACAATCCTTCATATTTCTGTGATGTCAGTTGTTAGTTCACCACTTTCCTTCCTGGTTTTAATTATTTGGGTCCTCTCTCTGTTTCTTGATGAATCTGGCTAACAGTTCATCAATATTGTTTATCTTTCAAAGAACCAGTTCTTTGTTTCATTGATCTTTGTTTGTTTAGTCTCTATGTAATTTATTTATGTTCTAATATTTATTTTTCCTTCCTTCTACTTACTCTGGTCTTTTATTGTTTTTCTCTTTTTAATTCTTTAAGTTGTAGAGTTAAGTCATTTATTATTAATTTTTCTTGTTTTATGAGATAGTACTGTAATGCTATGAACTTCCCTTTCAGAACTGCTTTAGCTGTGTCCCAGACATTTGGGGTAGTTGTGATTCATTTACATTTGTTCCCAGTAAAGTTTTTATTTCTTGATTTTTTTGGGTTAACCCAATTGTTGTTTAAAAACATGCTATTTAGCCTCCATGTATTTAAATGTTTTTTTAGTGGTTTTGTTGTATTTGATTTCTAATTTCATTCCATTATGATCAGAAAAGATATTTGATATCATTTGTCTTCTTGAACTTGTAGAGACTTTTTTTGTTCCTAACATGTGGTCTACCTTTGAGAATGGCCCAAGTGCACTTCAGAATAATGTATATTATGCAGTTTTGGGGTGAAATGTTTTGTAAATGTCAATTGAATCTGCCTAATACAGTGTGTCATTTAGAGTCACTGTTTCCTTATTGATTTGTCTGCAAAATCTATCCAGTGATGTTAGTGGCTGTTAAAGTCCCTTACTATGAATGTTTTGCTGTCCATCTCTCCCTTAAAGTCCTCCAGAAGACTCTTTATATATTTAGGTGTTCCTATATTGGGTGCATATATGTTTACCAGGATTATATCCTCTTGTTGGATTGATCCCTTTAGTATTATGTAGTGACCTTTGTTGTCTCTTGTGAAAGCCTTCATTTTGAAATCTATTTTGTCAGATATGAGTATTGTTACCCTAGCTTTTTGTTTGTTTGTTTCCATTTGCATACAAATTTTTTTCCATTGCTTCACTCTCATCCTATGTGAATATTTTGTTCTGAGGCAGGTCTCTTGTAGACAGCATATATTTGGGTCATGTTTTCATATATATTCAGCTACCCTATGTTTTTTTATTGGAACACTTAATTCATTTACATTTAAGGTTATTATTGATAAGGACTTAATTATTGCCCCTTTAATTCTTTATTATTATTATTTTTAAACCTTACCCAATGATATTTTTCCATTGATTTTTAGGGACAATGGAAAAGAGAGGGAAAAACAGAGAGAAACATTGATGTGAGAGAAACACATTAATTGGTTGCCTCCTGCACAAGCCCCGACCAGGGCCAATGTGATAGGAGTCTGCAACCAAAGTACATGCCCCTTGACCAGAATTGAACCTGGGACCCTTTGGTCCACAGGCTGACACTAACCAATGAGCCAAAGTGGCTAGGGTGCCATTTTAATTCTTTATGTCTGTTTCTCTCTCTCTCTCTCTCTCTCTCTCTCTATATATATATATATATATATATATATATATTTTTTTTTTTTTTTCTTCTCATTACAGCAGTCCCTTTAGCATTTCTTGCAATATTGGTTTGACGGTGACAAACTCACTAAGCCTTCTTTTTGGTCTGTGAAACTCTTTATTTCACCATCTACTTTGAATGATAGCCTTGCTAGATATAGTAATCTTGGCTTCAGATCCTTGTTTTACATTACCTTGAATACTTCGTGCCATTCTCTTCTGGCCTATGGAGTTTATGATGAAAAATCAGCTGACAGCCTTATGGGAGCTCCTGAGTAGGTAACAAATTGCTTTTCTCTTGCTGCCTTTAAGAATCTCACTTTGTCTTTAATTTTTGGCATTTTAATTATGATGTGTCTGGGTTTCTTCTTGTTTGGGATTCTTTGTGCTGCCTGAATTTGTGTGACTTTTTCCTTCACTAGGTTAGGGAAGTTTTCTTCCAACACATTCTCTATCCCTTGCTCACTTTCTTCCCTTACTTTCTTCCCAAATATTGTTACATTTCGTGTTATCCTATAGCTCCCTTAAGCTATCCTCCTGTTTTTGTTTTTCTTTTTGGTTCTCTAATTGAGTTATTTTTTCTACTCAGTCTTCTAATTCAGTTCTAATCCTCAGCTTCCCCTAATCTACAGTATATTCCTTCCACTGGGTTCTTTATTAATGCTGGGTCATTCTTCATAGTTACTATATCTTTTATCATGCAGTTGAGCATCTTTGCCATCATTATTCTGAACTCTAAGTTTGATAAAATTCTTATCTCCATTTCATTTAGCTCTTCTTCTGGGGAATTCTCTTGTCCATTCATTTGGGGCTTGTTGTTTTATCTCCCCATTTTGGCTCCCTGTTTGAGTTTGCATCTATGGATTAGGAAGATCTGCTACAAGTCCCAAACTGTAGTGCAAGGCAATGTCAAATACTGTTTGTGACTGGCCCTGAGGACCCTGTTAGGAGCTATCAGCAACCCATAGCTGTGGCTCCCTCTGCCGGGACTGGGTGCCTTTGGAAAGGACCAAAATGTGCACTAAGGTCTGCTTTTCCTAGCCCTGGGACCTGAATTAGATTGGGCTGATAATATGAATTTTATGCTCTTTGAAAAGCTATTCATTAATTTGGAAACCTCAGCTTTACAACTTAATTTCGTTCATATTTTAAAACCTGCATGTGTTTATATACACACACAATGTTTCTAGGAAGCTATGATATTAATAGTTCTATTAGATATTCCAAATGAACTATGAATTTATTTGTAAACTTTGATCCACAAAGGGTTTGTTAATGAATTATAATTGTACGTTTTTCACATATCCTCTTATTTAACCATTGTAAAGTCCTATGGTATGGGTGTTAGAGAGTTGGTATTCTGACCCAGGATTGTCTGAGTGCCATCTTATCTGGGACACCCCACTGGTGTTATGAACACTCGCTTCTGTCATGTTGACAGTTCACACACTCTTAGCACATCCCAGGAAGCTGTAAAATTGAGCTTCCTGCTGGCACAATCATAGCCTTTCTTCAAAGCCCTGCTCAAAAGTCACTCTCTCCCAGAGGCCTTCCATGATTTTGTAGAAGTTACTACTAGCCTGCTGAACCCTCCTAATGTCTATAAGTACCTGCTTTATCAAACACAGAACTCTTTACACTGTGCTAGTCCTTCATTGACTCACAACACACACTGTCAAGCCTTTACAATGATTGGGCATGTCTTATCTCCCCATTACAGCTCCTTCATAAGAAGATATGTGTCTAATTCAAGTTCATACAAGGAACTGTCTGGTAAACAAAGGAGGTAAACAAAGGTAAACAAATTAGAAGAAAATTCACTTAGCCATTCTTATCTACAGTCCATCCTCACAGAGGCTGTATCCGGGAAGTCACCCTACGTGGGTCTGCTCGGAGGGGCTCTGGTCAGTGACCACTGAGACACCAGTAATACAAAGATGCTATAGATGCTATATGTCCATAACAGTGCCTTTCAGAACTAGGATCCCATGGTGGGTCATGTTACTTATGCCATGAGTGTATGATTTTAGAGAAAATTTTGACCTGGCTGGCTTGGCTCAGTGGTTGAGCATCAATGTATAAAGCAGTAGATCACAGTTCAATTCCCTGTCAGGGCATATGCCTGGGTTGTGGGCTCGATCCCCATTTGGGGGCATGCAGGAGGCAACCAATCAATGATTCATTCTCATCACTGATGTTCTCTCTCCTCTCTCTCTCTCTTCCTCTCTCCCTCTCTTCCTCTCTGAAATCAATAAAAATCTTATATATAATAAAAGGCTAATATGCAAATTGACTAACAGTGGAACGACTGTTCGCTATGATGCACACTGATCACCAGGAGGCAGACACTCAATGCAGGAGCTGCCCCTGGTGGTCAGTACACTTCCACAGTGAGAGCACTACTCAGCCAGAAGGTAGGTTCAAGGCTGGTGAGTGCTGTGGCAGTGGTGGAAGCCTATCCCACCTCCACAGCAGCACTAAGGATGTCTGACTGCCAGCTTAGGCCTGATCCCCTAAACCATCAGTTGGACATCCCCTGAGGGCTCCCAAACTGTGAGAGGGCACAGACCAGGCTGAGAGACCCCCCCCAAGCACACATATTTCATGCACCAGGCCTCTAGTGTATAGATACATAAAAGCCTAAGTGACCGAGCGAACGAACAACTGAACAACTGGTCAACTGGTCGCTATGATGTACACTGATAACCAGAGGGCAGATGCTCAACACAGGAGTTGCCCCCTGGTGGTCAATGCCCTCCCATAGCCAACCTTCTGGCTGGCCAACCTCCTGTGGTCCCTTCCCGCTGGCCAGCCAAAATCAGCCCCAATCAGGACTGGGCAAGATGGCCCCAATCAGCCCTGATCACTAGCTAAGCCAAAATACCCCACCCATGCATGAATTTGTGCACCAGTCCTTTAGTATTTTTAATAAATTTTTTTTGAAAATTCCACCCCCTATGGGCATTCTCCTCCTGCAAGCACCTTGGACTCCTCCCAGACAGACAGGTGGTCCCTTGGGTCTCATCAAACTCCCTGGTAGGAAGGACTGCTTCTGTCTCCTTCACTGCACATAGCAAACATCCAGCACAGTTCCTGTTCATTGGAGGAGAGAAATAATCCTGCAGTACCAAATGCTTAAATTATTTAGTCACTAATGTTCTCATCCAGTAAATTGTTTCTAAAGTGTTGTTTTTATTACAGCATCAGTGATTCTTTAAAAACAACTCTGTGAAAATCTGCTTGGAGGGCTACCTGTGATCCTCAGAAAAACACATGTGGCTGCAGGCAGAGCCTTTGAATAAGCCTGGCATGTAGTCCTGGGAGACTACTGCTATTGCTTCAAACACTGGTCTTGTTCTATGACACTGAGAACACTAGCAAGGAAAATAGATTCAAGAATGTAAACATACTGAAATCGTTCCTCTCAGGGACCTGCCAGAGTCAAAGGTGGCCATAGTCAATTACCTCTCTTGTCTTTCTTCCAAGCTCAACACAGCTTGTGCACAGCTCACTCACTGGTTCTGCAATTACAATGAGTTTTCATTGAGCCTAGGGATTTCTTAATGTCTGCATCAAGACTGACAGAAAATCAACCTTGAACTGGGAAGACTAAGAAAGAGACAACAAAACAATATCATAGTTTTGAGTATTATTCGAAAAGAAATTGCTTCTTGATTTCCTTAGCCTTCAAATATAATTTCTACTGAGTTTTCTGATGTGCCTGCTGGGTCTCTAGATTCCAAGCAATCTCACCTCCTCATTGGAATCTAATGCTAGATTATTAGTACAGTTCACCCTTGAACAACGCTGAGGTTAGGGGAACTGACCAACCCCCCCCCGATGCAATAAAAAATCCACATATAACTTTCACCTCTACCAAAACTTTATTACAAATATCCTACCATTGACCAAAAGCCTAACAGATAACATAAACAGTCAATTAACACATTTTATATATGTATTATATAATATTTAGATGGATACAATAATGTTATGAAAATCATAAGAGAAAACCCTTTTCAGTATTTATTGAAAAAAAAAATCCATGTGTCAGTGAACTCAAGAAGTTCAAACTGTGTTGTTCAAAGGTTACCTGTACATTGAGATGAAACACATGTACTACTAAATAGATGCCAATGCCTCAATCCCTAGTTTTACTACCATCATCACAAGTAATTTGTACAAGGGAAAAGGGAAGGTTTTTTGTCCTCTGATGTGGGGCAGAGAGGAAATAAAGGGAATTAGGACTGCAAGAGAGCCATCACTCCAGGCTGGTGATACTAGTCAGGATCTGTAATGAATGGAAGATTCCCATGATTTAATACTGAAAGCAAAGTAATTATTATATCATTGTTTTATATCAAAGGTGAATACCAGAGTGTACCTGATTAGCTTTAGTGATCAATTTGCAAGTCCTAAAGGGAACCCATTTCTTGACCACACCATGATACTTTTCTAATGGAGCCTTCCACTATCATTCAGGAATGGCCTAGAAGAGGACATTGTCCACTGAAGCCATTGAAGAATGCATTGTTCATTGATTAGGTAGTGAGCAAATTACCACAAAGGAAGGGTGAAGACTTTAGCTCCAAAAAGGTAGACACGGGGAAAGATGTGTACATTCAGAAATCTTAGCCCCCAAAGTGGGCTGAATCCAGAGGGTTCAGATTGGGAGGAAGGATGCTCTAGCAGGAAACCGAGGTCTAGGAGTAGATCAAGTTGAAGCTGAGGACATGTTTTAGCTTCAGAAACATGGTCAGTTCTCTCCACTTGAATTGGGTGAGGGTAGGAATTTGGATTCAACCAATGATAATGAACCAAATAATCTGTTGGATGAGTATTCATGAAACAAGCATTCTCCAAGTATGTTGTTGAAGAAAGATTCAAACAATGGCCAAACATTTGCAAAAATAACTTAGTGACTGTCGTTGGCTACTTTCATGATTTTAGATCACTTGACATTATGTGTACTGATAATGTAAGAGTGGACTCATTATTTATATAGCTGAGTGATGGATGCCATACTCCAAAACAAACTGTATCTTGACTTAAATAAAAAAGGGTTAAAAGAGAAACTGATCTGAGAGAGAGAGAGAGAGAAAGAGAGCACATAAAGGCATGATCAGGGTCTGGACTTGGTATAACCAATCATGTAAAAATAAGATTGCACAGTTTCTGGGGAGGAACAAATACAGCTTGACAAGAGTTATATAAAAAAAGTTGCCATAACCAGTTTGGCTCAGTGGATAGAGAGTCAACTGAAGACTGAAGGGTTCCAGGTTCAATTCTGGTCAAGGGGATGCACCTTGGTTTCGGGCACATCCCCAGTAGGAGGTGTGCAGGAGACATCTGATTGATGTTTCTGGCTCTCTATCCTTCTCCTTTCCTCTCTGTAAAAAATCAATAAAATGTATATATTTTTTAAAAAAGTTGAGCTATTCAGTTGGCCCCATGCTTATGAAGTCATAATTCGATTCAGCTGTAAACATTATTCCTGGAATTACAGATGCACATCCTCATGATGATCTTCTCAGTGAACTTTCTCCCAATGCCACCTTGGTAGACAGACTCTGGTAAGGGTCTCTAGAAACTATTCTGTTTGGTGCCTGTAAATGAACTCTAATTAATCAACTACATTCGAAGTGCAAGCAGGTCTAGAAATCATATCATACAAGAATGAATTGAAGAAGCAGCCATTCGTAATAAATATTGCTTGCTCTTAATTGTACTAAATAAAAAGAGGCATTTTGTATGAGGATGTAGGATATACATTGAGTTATCATTGTTTTGTTGTTGTTTGTTTTAAAAAATTGTGATAAAAATGGGCTCTTACTTTTCTAGAAAATGAATCAACCAAGGAATACGGGCAACTGTTGTTTAGCTTATAGAATCATTCAAGGAGACAAATACAACTGCACTGAAGACATGCAGAGACAAAGTGTCTGCAGAGGAAGGTCACCTTTTCGTGGGGAAGATGTAAAGCCTTGTAGGAAATGCTGGGGCCTTGTGGTCAATATGAAGAATGATCACTTCTCAGCCAGTTTGTGGGGCCACTGTAGGCTTGAGTCTCAGCTCACAGCAAATTTAAACAGGAGCATTGACAATGAAAGAGACCTTATTCTGTCCTTCTTCATCTGGAGACAGGAGGCACCCAAGAATCTCCACAGGGCCAATCCCAGGGTAAGAGGACAGAAAAGAACAGAAGTGGGGGGGTAGGAGAATGAGGGAGGGGAGAGAGAGAGAGAGAACATTTTTTTTTCTTAACTGCAGGTATGTGCACATTCTAGGGACAAAGCAGAAGAAAGATAAGATATCTAAATGAGTGTATAGCAAACTCTCCACCTATGTCTGTCTCTATTTTTGCTTGTTAGTTCTGTCGGAGTAGGACTCAGGGGTGGCAGGTGGGAGTGAGGAACTGGACAAATAAAGAAAAAACTCATGGACAACAGTGTGGTGGTGTGGTGACTGCTTGGGATCGGGGTGGTGGGGAGAGGTGGAAGAGGGGATGAGGAGTATGTGGTGATAGATGGAGAATTGACTTGGGGTAATGAGCACCCAAAACAGTGTCCAGATGATGTGCTGTACAATTTTGTTAACCAGTGCCACCCAATAAATTCAATTTAAAAATAAATGGGTACAAAGCATATGAAAGAGTAGTAGCGTCCTAGGGCCAGAGTTTCTGGATTCAGACTCCATCATCCACACTGGTAAGGCTCTGAGCAAATGATTCAACAACTGTGTGAGATAATCCGAGTAAATCACTTCCTAAACAGGGACTCTGTCAGGTCAGCTGTGATTGGCAATAGCGCTGGTGTGCTTGGATGGTCTTGTGTACAGGGCAGAAAAGGCCAATCGTTTCACATGAGAAAGTGACCACAGGTTGGAAGGAACAGAGATACATCCTGAAGAAAATGGGGGCTGAGACCCTAAAATTTAGAGAAGAGTAAAGATGAGGAAAATGTGTCTTTGGGTAATGATCCTAGACTTTTCTTTGTCCCCTCAGGTCTAAATGAGATAAGAAATGAAGCCCTATGACACTCTGGTAAAGCCTGTGTTTCTTTTCTCAAAACATATTTAAATATATAAAATAACATACATCTGATTTAAAAGAAAAGCATTATTTTGAAAAAAATAGTTATAAAAATATACAAGATATCTGTTTATACTGGTTCATTAGTGATTAACAATATAAACATTGAAAATATAGTCAGGTTCAAGTAAGTTTTAAGTGTTTATTTAGATTGATTTTAGAAAGATAGGAAGAAAAAGAGAGTGTGTGTGTATGTATGTGAGAGAGAGAGAGAGAGAGAGAGAGAAGCTTCCATTTATTGTTCCACTTATTTATGCATTCATTGGTTGTTTCTTGTAGTGCCCTGACTGGGGATCAAACCCCACAACCTGGGTGCAACCAACTGAGTTACCCAGCCAGGGCATAAAGTTTTGGTTTTTAAAGACATATGAGCATAATGGCTGTTTTGGCTTAGATCCTATATAATAAAAGCCTATTATACTAAGTATCCAACTGTTCATTGGACCGTTCAACCAGTCACTATGATGTGCACTAATCACCAGAGGGCAGATGCTCCAACTGGTAGGTTAGCTTGCTGCTGGAATCTGGCCAATCGGGACTGGGCGAGAGGGACCGGACACACCCTGGAGCCCTCCCACGGTCATTCCCCAGCCTCAATCATGCACTGGTGGGGTCCTTCAGCCTGGCCTGGGCCCTCTCACAATCCGGGACCCCTCAGGGGATGTCGGAGAGCTAATTTCGGCCCAGTCCCTGCAGACCAGACCAAGGGACCCCAATAAATTAATAATATCTAACCATGGGGTTGTCTTTGACAAGGAAAGTAGGGGGAGTTTCCAGGACAGTGACTGTGACCAGGGAGCAGACATCTGGGAATTCAGGGAGAGCCGTCCTGAGAGGAGTCAGAGGAAGGAGTCTGGCACCTCATAAGACTGAGCCTGGTGTGCAAGGTGACACAGGGTCCAACAGGTGCTGTCAGAGGCAGACCCTCTTGGCAGGGCAAGGGATTGTGCAGCCCTGTCCCGTTCCGCAAAATCCAGTCAAGTGCCACCGAGAGAATGGAACAAAATGGGGCAGCAGTACCTTGTGTCCAGGTGCAGCATGACCTGTGGAGAGAAACTTTTGGCTGCATTGTGAGTTCAGGCACAACCAAGTGTCCTAGAGCTGGTGAGAGAAGGAGGTTGAGGCCAGAGCTCGGGGGAATGGGGGATTCTATTTGCTAAGATAATGAAGGGAATAGCCACAGGCCCAGGGAGCCCAAGAGGCAGTGGGGAGAGAGGGAGGGGTGATGCCCAATGCAGACAAGGGCAGCAGGAGGCAGAGACAGCAGGAAGGTGCCACAAGGAGGGCAGCAGAGGGCCAGGGGCCTGCGCAGAGGGAAGTGCAGCCTCCAGAGGGAAGAGGTGAGGAGCACGGCAAGGAAAAGGGAGACTCCATGGGGTGCCTTTAAGGGTTCAAATGCCACAGAACAGGGGGCACCACAGCCTCCTGGGAAATTCAGGGTGAAATGGCACAAAATGCCACTAGAAATGCTGCCCCCAGAGTCCAGGGAAACCGCTTTCATCTCTGAACCAGAGGCAAGTCGAGTGGGAGGGCGTTGCCTGGGATCCAGGTCCCCAGCAGAGATGCCCAAGGAGGCGGGGACAGGGTCCTCTGACAGGACTCAGAGGTGATGAGGAAACCCAGATGGCATCAGTCCTCAGAGGGAAGGTGTGTGGCTGGGAGAGTGAGAGATGGCAGGTAAAAGCCTTCGCGCTCTAAAGAAACGGGAAAACAACACTGTTCAAAGCAGTTGGAAGAGGGTACAGGGAGAAGACATTCCATGGGTTTCAGGAAAAGACGAAGGGTTGAGATCTGTGAGATCAAACACTGAGGTTCGACCTGAAAGAGTGGCGGGCCGAGACCTCGGATAGCTGAAGAGCAGCTCGTGCTGGTGAGGATGAGGGGGGAGAGTGAGGGTGAGGGCGGAAGGAGGGCGGCCAACAGGGGATTTGTGGGCCAGAGGCCTGAGTGTGTGAACAGCAAGCGGAGGCGCTGTCTTTTCCGATTGAAGGATGTGGAGAGCCAAAGCGAATCGGTCCAAACCCGAGCACCTGAGCATGGCGGGCAGAAGAGGAAGCCCTGTTGGCACAGAAGATGGGGGAAGGCCGGTGAGAAGGAGGGAGAGCCAGAGCCTTTAGATGCAGGTGGGTCCTTCCAGGCAGGGGGGTCCCCGTGGAGACCAAGATCCAGTGACGTCTTCTTGGTGCTCCCTCCCCACAGGAAGGCTTCCATGTAGTTTATTGTTGTTAATCCTCACTTTTTCCACTGATTTTTTATTTTATTTAGAGAGAGTAGAAGGGAGGAGGGGGAGAGAGAGAGGGGGGAAGAGAGAGACACCAATACGAGAGAGGCACATTGATTAGCTCCTCCTGCATGTTCCCCAACTGGGGCTGGAGATCAAACCTGCAGCCCAGGCATGGAACTGTGACCGGAAATTGAACCTGCGATCTTTCTGTGCCAGGGTGGATACTCTAAGCACTGAGCCACTGCCCAGGGCTGACATTTTTTATGGAAACTCTGGCTGCTCTGGCAATGCAGCAGTGAGTGCAGCAGTGAGTGCAGCAGCACTGGCTGCTCACTGTCTCTTCCTCCTCCTCCCTCAGTCCCCTCTCAGCGGGACCATCCACTGGAGGCCAGGTCTGGTGGAATGAGGGAGACAGGTCCCACAGCCCTTCGTACACTATCATATGCTTGACAATGATGTGCTCACACAGAACCTGGGAGAGCCCAGGAGGCCAAGGACAGGTGAAAATGTTTAGAGAGAGTACAAGTGTCCTACAAAGCCACGCCTGTGATTGTTACCAGTGCTCTGACAAGCCCCTACCACCCAGCCCTTCCCACCCTCCTGCTGGGAGATGAGTGAGCAGTGAGGGAAAGACTAGTATTATAAAGATGCTGCCTCACATTCACATTTTCAGAAGTAATTGCAGTTTAATTCCCTTTAGAACCCCTCATCGTGATCCATTTTCAAAGCTCTCACTGCTAACCTCTCACATTATTATCCCAAACGAAATGAAACAAGAACAGACAACAGCAAGTCCTGCCGTGATGTGGAGGGGCCCTGGCCAGCTTTCTTCTCCTGCCTTGAATTCAAACTTTATATTGATTTTAACTCATGTGAACTCTGAAGAGATGCCACTCATTGGCTGACAACACACCACCATTAAAAATAATGCTTTAAAATGAACTATCTCGGAGGCTGTTATGTTTGGAGCCTGGCCAGCCCTGGGAAGGGTTTTTGGCGATATGAGACTCCCAAGGACCTGCAAGTCTCTGTGGAGTGTCATCTAAGAAGGGCGCTTGGTGGGGATTGCACCCTGGAGGACTCCCGCTCCTGTGCATGAACTAAAAGTTTGAAATCTCAATATTGTAAAACATCAGCCTGTAGCTTCCCCTACAGACTTTATTGGGAAAGTAAGAGAGTCAAGACACTGTTGACAGATCTGCTCCCAGGACAGCCAGCTACTGGGCTCTGGGTTCAAGCAGGCCCTTATCTAGGTGAGTCAGCCAGCTAACCCTGGACCAGAGATGCACTCGGAAGTCACAGCAGGTGTGTCAGAGTGGTGGCCACGACCATGGAAGTTAGGAAGTGCTATCAATGGCACTGGCAAGCAAGTCTGATTCCCAGAACAGTGTTTTCCCAAAAATGCAGCACTCCTCACAGCCAACCCTTCACCCCACAGCCTGTTTGCCCTGGCAGATGTGGCTCAGTTGGTATACCTGCAGGTTCGAAGTCAGGTTTAGGCCCATGCTCGGGTTGTGGGCTTGATCCCCAGTGGGGGAGGTGCAGAAGGCAGCCAATTGATTCTCTTTCTCTCTCTCCTCTCTCTTCTCTCCTCTCTCTCTCTCTCTCTCTCTCTCTCTCTCTCTCTCTCTCTCTCTCCCCCTTCCTGCCTCTCTAAAAACCAACAAAACATTGTTAAAGTAATCTTGCAGCCTGTTTCTCCAGGACTGTGTTTGGAGAGCAGTGTTCTGATGAGCACTGGCCTAAAAGGAGAAAGGAAACTGACCAGCCAGTCAATCCGTCCCGTCTCCAACAATCCCAATCTGTAAGTACACAGGGTGATTTATTCATTACCATCAATCTTTCTGCAACATGATGGTGAGTGACAAGAAAAATAATACACATGAAAGTGGTCTGGATGCCTATAATGCTCCACATAAACATGTCAACTCATCACATCCTCGGAGCTGAGCACCTAACAACAGACACGGCTCCTCGATTGATGGCTGGACTATTTGCCAGGTTTAGTCTTTTAATTCAAGTGATAAATACTGCGTTTGCTCCCATAATTCCTTCTCCTCTGCACTTTTTTTAAAAAGAAGCATTTTGCAGCTGAGAAGGAAAGTACCCAGGCAGTGTCGCTTCCCCTCGGCAGGCTGCATGAATGTAAGCACCCAGAGCTGCAGAATGCTCAGGCCCCAGGTAAGCACTGAACGTAGTGGGACTCAACCTGACTCACCATGGGGGCTGGGCAGTCCTGACGTCTAATAACTGTTTGATGTATTTCTAACAGAGACAGACACATCTTCCCTAATTACTTTCTCCATTTTTGACTAATTAAAAAAATCTAAGATGTTGTTGAAAGAACCCTGGTTGGTGTGGCTCAGTTGGTTGGAGCATCGTCCCGTACACAAAAAGGTGGCCAGGGCACTTACTCAGGTTGTAGGTTTGCTCCCCGTAGGAGCGCTTTCTGGAGACAAGACATCTGTTTCTCTCTCACATCTCTCTCACATCTCTCTCTCTCTCTCTCTCTCTCTCTCTCTCTCT
>JAAGEH010000327.1:382550-399494 GCA_011751065.1 Lasiurus cinereus | reverse complement strand
TCTCTCTCTCTCTCTCTCTCTCTCTCTCTCTCGCTCTCCCTCCCTCCCTCCCTCCCTCTCTGTCTCTCTCCTCTTTCCTCCTTCTCTCCATCCCTCCTTCCTCTCCCCCTTCCTCTTTCTAACATCAACAAACAGATCCTTGAGTGAGGGATAAAATTATAAATAAATAAACATTTTAAATAGTGTTGGAGGAGTGTCCATCTTTGCAATTCCACCTTCTGATGTGTAAAAGTGCAAAGGCGATACTTGCAATGGGTCCATCGGTTCAACTGCAGGGCAGAGCCCTACTAGCTCAGTGGTGCCAGCAGTTATGAAGACACCTGCCCCTTACCATGAGCTGGGGAATAGAGACTGAAGAAATGTATGTGTGTTTGTGTTTGCTGTGCACACACATGTGACTGTGCCTCTGTGTGTCTGAGTGTGTGCATGGTGTGTGCAGACCCATCTCCCACTCTAGGCGGTGTTATCCCCTGTGTGGGTCATGCTGCCGGCAAGTGCCAGCACTGGGCCAAGCCCCACCTGACTGTGAGGACAGAGGTGCTGGGGTGAATGTGGCTGTGCTACAACAGAGGCAGGACTGGTGCCATTCACGTCAGGCATCCTGGGATTGCAAAGGGTCGACTCCTGGAGTCCTGAGCAGTAAAGAAATACAGAGAATAGTCCATTGCCAAGTGGACCCACAGGAAACCCTGCTTTATAATCAGACGACTGCCCAGTGCTCAGCCCAGAGGCCCTGCCAGGAGGAGGTGGGGAAGAGTACACCTTGGCCTCTGGGCTAGGCATTGAGAAGGAGACAGCTGTCGATGCCACAAACCACATGTAAACCAAACCAGGTGGCAGGCAGGCTCTCCCCAGCCCTGGGTCTCTCTCCTGGAAGCTGTAGCCCCCACCGGGACTTCCCTGAGCTCCCAAGGCATTTCCCAAGGCTGCGCTCTTCTTCCTGCTCCTGCTCGGTCCATCGAGCACACCCAGACAGGCCAGCTACATGCCGTACTGGACGTGAAACGCAGCTTCCTCAATTCACACGCCACATGCATGTTGCAGCCCTAGACAAAGCGTGCATTTGTCCACAGACTTGGCTTAACATCGGAGCGGCGGGTGATGGCAGGAGATGGAGCGGGCCTGTGTCCAGCTTGGGTTGGGCGATGCTGAGCATCCCACCTCGCCCTGGCATTTTACTCCCAACTTCTGCCTTCGCATTATGCTCCTCTCCCACCACGTCCCCTCTGTCCCCCTCTCCTGCCCTCCTGAAGCGATGCCTGCGTCCCCTCCACTCTGCCGGACTTCACCGCTGTGTCAGAGGGTGCGCAGTGTCCTACTTTTCCATGATCAAGCAACGTCTCCAATTGTTTTTCTAAACAAAAAGCATTCTCTAAGAAAGGTCTGGTGGCAACTGCTGTAATTTATTATTGCTGTTTCCATACCAAAAAGAAACATTTAGCATTGCCGCCCCCTGGGGTCCCCTGCTCCACATCTTCTGTCACGTTTCACAACTGTTTCTGCTTCCTTTTCATCTCCCTCACTTGGGGGAATATCAGTGGGGAACTTTCCTGGCTCCAAGACCCTCCCTCTGGGAGGTGGATTCTCACCTCCCCCAAAGGCTGAGCTGCGGCAATGGCGCCCAAGGTCTGAAGGTCTGGCCGATGCCTGGGCTCCCATGGCTGCACCAGGAGACTTGCAGGTTCCACCTGGGTCACCAGGCAGCCTCCTCCAGGAGCCCAAGCCCCTGTCCCTGAGAACTGAGCCGCCTCTAGCCTCCTCGTGCCCAGGTGTCGGGATGCGGGCGAGGATATTCTGGGACCCCACACCTTGTGTCTGCATGGGCCCTGGGGACCACATGGAGCCTTAGAGCTGCTGGCCTGTCTGAAACGTTCCCCACGCAGTTAGAAGGAATAATGACACAGGTGTTTCGAACTACGGGCGGAATGGTTTCTCTGCAGCCCGGGTCAGGAGAGGAGCAGGAGGCTAAGCCCACACAGCGTGTGACATACGCTATGCAGAGGGAGCCCCTTCACTGAAGAGCGAGGGGACTAGTGGAGCTGCTTGCCCACCTCCTCCAACCCACTGGCAGGAGGGAGCAACAGCTCTCACCTGTCACAGTCCTCAGGCCACTGTCAGGAAAGGTGAGGGCTGGCCCATGTTTGGAACCCCGGTCAGTGTTCCCATTTTTGCGAGGAAATCAAAGGAATCGAAGCGCCTCCCTAGAGACCTGCCTGCTGCATCTGAGTCCTGTGGCAGGGGCAGGGCTGGGGGGATGCAGAGCAGAGGGCCCTTTAGACAGTGTGGCATCTTCTCCTTCTGGCCCCCTTTCTCTGGGAGCCTCAGGAATGAACCCCAAGTGACCAGCACTCAGCACGCATGGGGACGCGCAGGAACAAGGTAGAAGGAAGCTGTGGGACAGGTGCTCATGGCTAGAGGTCTCCTCCCATGGCAGGACCCCAGGCTCACGTATGACCCTATCCTCACCCAGAGAATGTGTGTGGCAACAGCCCTCTCCCGTGCTGGGTTGCAAGGGCTCCTGGTGATCAACAAACAGGAACAGCAGTAAATGCTGCCAGCTGAGATTTCTGGGTGCAATGTGGGCGCGCACTGTCACTGTGGTGATGGGGCTGGGGGGCCCATCTGTGTGTTAGTGCTTCCGCAGGTATGACTTCTCCCAATTCTGGGGGTGCCGCGACTCTTGCTCTCTCCTGTGCCTCCTGGCGTGTCCCAGTCTTGTGTGCAGACACAGCCCCTACCCCGTGAGAAGACCCTAATTCTTCCCAGTCTTCACGCTGGTCCCCTGTCTGGACCGCTCCCCCGAAGCCCTGCCTCCAGGCTCCTCAAGCCCCTTTGCTCCTGCCATGTGGGGGTAGAAATCCTCAGACCCACATGGGCTGGAAGCTGACTCCACAGGGAGAATTTGGGCTCATGCGGTCAGACTATTAAACTCCGGGCAACCTTCAGACCTGACCACACTGGAGAAAAGGCGCCAAGAGAATATCCACTGGAACACTTCAAACATTAGATGGTGCCGCACTGCGGCCGCCCCCAAGGGAAGCTCGGGCGCAGGCCTGAGAAGACCTGGACCAATTCAGCCTCATGGCCTCTCCAACCATGGGACGATTCTGGCTCACCTTGTCGTGCTCTAGGAAATGACCACAAAAGGGAGCATTCGACTTCATGAATCTTCACGGGTTCAAAGGCACTGGCCACTTCTCTACCCACTTATTCTCTCTTCTTTCCAGCTCTGTCCTCCCCTGTTTCTCCTGCCCTCCCCTTGCCTGTGCCTCTACCTGCACCACATTCGGCCCTGATATTCTCACATTAATGCTCTTTCATCTGAAGAAAATTAAAAACCTGTGATTACAGAATTCAGAATGTGATCAAAACCAATCCTGGGTCATGGCCTCTTATGACACAGAGATGGTGTATGAGTGTAGGTGTGTGTGTGCATGCATGTGTATATGTGTGCGTGTGTGTAAAAAGTCATGAGGTTTCACTGAAGCCTGGGGGTCAGTTCAGCCGCATGCCCAGGCTGTGGCAGCGAGAGCTGTGGAGACGGACGATGCACACGGTCTGTGGACAGTTGATAGGGTGCTGTGGGACTCCGCATTACACCCAGCTGCCATGCTGAGCATGGTTCCCACAGGAGCAGAGCAGGTGAAGGCCACCTGGACTCTCAGAGGAGCTCCTGAAAGAGGCTTTCTGTGACCCTAAAAAGATAGAATTGAATAGAGTATCATCTATGATAGTTGGCAAGGGGTGCGCGATCCAGGTTTCATGAAGAGGGAAAAGCTGTAGCTAGAAGAGCTAATTTGGGGTCATTACTTAAAAGCCATGACAAGGTCAACAAGCACGCCATCCTCAGCATCTGGAGAAGCCACCTTATAAACGCGTTCCTCTTACGCAGGTTTCAATGCTATGTTCACAGAAGAGGGAGTGTGAGAAGTCAAGCAGCTTCTTGTATGTGCCCTTGCCTGTCGGGGGGACACCTCGGTAGGAATGTGATTGACTGCTGGTCCCACTGTGTGTGATGGCTACTGAAACTCATCCCACTGCGTGCCTTCCATATAAAGCTGGCATTGAAAATTATGTGAAAAACTAAAACAAAAGAAAATGGCCGAGACAGATAAATGTTTGATGGAGTTGGGGGAACAAGGAAAGTCTGGCTTTCAATAGGATATTTGTTTTCCTCTTCCCATTACATTTTTCACAAAATTGAAGTTAAAAAGGATAAACTCTTACCAAGACGGGCATGCTGGATGCCGGCACAGGCTCAGCTGTGCAGCCCGAAGAAACCGGCTTTTGCGGGCAATTGGTGAGAGCCAAGCTCCTGTGGGAGTTGTTATTATTAAATGTGTGCCTTCTCCATCACAAACACAGTGGCGTCCGCACTATTTATCCACGTCAAGATCACCTGACACTGCTTGCTCCAGTTACTGCATTTGCCCGCATGTCTGCCTTCTGGCATGCTTTAAGGACTGTGCACGAAGCTCTGCAGAGACCGGAAGGTGACAGAGAGGCTGAAGCATGGACATGCCCTCAGTGGCCGTTTCTTATCCTCAAAGGGTCCTCCTGGTTGAGGGCGACCAGTTGGGCTCTTGGCCTCTCCTGCCTGGGACCACCTCTGTGCATGCCATAACCTCGGCCCTGCTCTCCATGTGCAAGCTCACCTTGATCTCCTCGGAGCATAACAAGCAACACACACTTGCCTTCATATCACCGCCATGCCGTGCCCTCAGCACAGGAACTCCCTGGAAATTTCCCAGCGTGAGTGAGGGGATGTCATGGCAACCAGGCGATTGAAAAGCCAGACACGCGGGCTGTTAGTTCACGAAGCTGGTGAGCCGCTCTCCCTTTTCCGAGCACAGGGATGGCTGCCTGCTGTGGGCCCAATGAAGAGAGGGATCCCACATGTTCAAGGGAAAAATAAGGCTGAGGCCTGGAGACCAGCTGGAGAGTGGATGAGATTCCACCACACAGGCAAATGTGGCTCCGTGCCCATGCCCAGTCCCTTCCAGCCTTCTCTCATGCTCATCCAGTAGCCTTCCCCACTCCCTCACTAACACTCCTGAGTGTGTAGCGTATGCCAGGCACTGTGCTGGCTTGGGCACCGCAGTGGACAGCACAGATGGCAAGACTCTGCCAACAAAGGTTCTCAGGCGGCTACTGCAATGTACCATCAACCAACACCTAATATCGACGTGGGTTTTCTCACTTTGTAGTCCCAGTGCCAGTTTCATCTGATCGTCTCATGAACTCTGTGAAGGTGGTGAGGTCTCCAAGAGATGGGCCAGTGAAGTCTCAGGGCCACCCTAGGTAACGCCCACGTTCTGGCTAAGTTTCAAGCCTTCGTATTCTTAATTCAGATGTTTTATTACTATGCACACCAGCTACTTGGCAACATGGGGACAAATAAACCCACTTTTAAGACTGAATGTTTCAATTTTTAAAATTAAAATATACTTCATAAATATTCATCAACCCGGGTTTCAGAAGATTAAACACAATAGGCAAGTCCTTCTGTACTCCACTGGGGAAACTGAAATGATAATTCACATTCCTTCCCCGCTTAATGTCTTCATAGTGATCCATGCTTGGAAGACAATAAAGCAGAAGGAGGACACAGTGCGGCTGAGGGTGGAGGAGGCCCCTCTGAGGAGGTGACATTTGAGTAGACTGAGTGACAGGAAGGACAACCACATGAAGATCTATGACAGCACGTTCCAGGCAGAGGGAACAGAAGTGGGAAAGGCTGCACTGCAGACATGAACTTGGCCCATTGGAGAAACAGGAAGAGGACCCATATGGCTGAAGCTGGAGAGGACAGAGCAGAGGGTCCTGATAGGTCAAGCAGGTGTGTGTCCTGCAGACCCTGGCGATATGTCCAAGCAGAAGCCAAAGAGCGCCTAGGATAGGTTTAGACTTTACAGAGCCCTCTGCTTCCTTATGGAGATGGAGCACAGGAGGAAAGACAGACATCAGGGCTCAGGTGAGAGATGATGGTGGCGAGGACTAGCAGGTGGCATTGAGGGTGGGAATAGTGAACTGACTGAGGACATAGATTGAAGATGAGACTTAAATTAATGGAACTTGTCAAATTAGATGGGGTGTGATGGAAAAGAAGAATGGATTACATCTCCAAGGTTTCTGATCTGGGCAACTGAACAGTTGGCAGTACCAGTTCCTAGATGGAAAACGATGGTTCACGAATGGTTTTGGTAGGCTACAGGGATGTGGAATTGTATTTTGACTGAGTGAGGAGTACAAAATGTGTCAAATGGACATGTTGAAAACCCAGCAGGAGACACAAGATTGTGAACCATCCCCA
Organism: Lasiurus cinereus; assembly: GCA_011751065.1. Lineage (NCBI taxonomy): Eukaryota > Metazoa > Chordata > Mammalia > Chiroptera > Vespertilionidae > Lasiurus > Lasiurus cinereus. The sequence continues at coordinate 393,181 of JAAGEH010000327.1, read as the reverse complement.
TACAGATGGTCTACAAGACTTGGTTTACCAACCATGGCTTCCAAAAAAAAATATTTGCCTTAAGTGAGAAAGATTACTTTGGGTTGAAGTAATAACATATGACATCGGCATCTCTTGCCATGGATGGTATTTTCTTAGTGAAAAGACAAATGGAATTTGTGTCATTTCTGGGTTGGAAAATCCATGGGCTGAGGTTTATTCTTAAGTTGCACCACCCACTTTAAAACGAATTCTGTCCTGACTCGCTGATAAGATAAGCATGGCTTGTGCTGGGGAAGGACCAGGAACCACAGCCCAGGGTGAGCGTCCCACTCAGGATCAGTGGGCTCCAGGGATGTGCCGCTGAAGGGACCAGTTCTCAGGCATTGGGGGGAGACCCCGCGTTCACTTTTCATGCAGAGAGTGGGACATCGTCAGTGTCACTGTCACTGACTTCCAAGTGGCGATTCTGTGCTGGCCACAGGCCCGGGGACCTAACTTGGACCAGGGGAGCCTTGCCAACCTTCATCTCTGGGGACTGGAGGGGCCCTGGGTGACCCCAGGGCAGTTGACCAGGGGAACGGGCAGATGATAGGAGGAGACACTGAGGCATTGTGGGACAGGTCATTCTGCCCTCACCAGGGTTCTGGTGGCACCTTGGGACCCAGCCGAGGCCTGTCATGCTTGAATGATGCCCCTCCTGCCACTGGAATTGCCACTTCCAGCTCCAGTATTTCTGCCTGGGCCAGAGCCGGACACCCCAGCATGGGAGAGGCCAAGAAACAAACCTGAATATCATTCTTCCAGGATTTCTCCCAGCCTAACTCAATCCAACCACACCGGGAATGTAGCCAATCCCAAACTGCGGGCAGCCTCACTGCCCTCCACTGCCCGCCCCCCCCAGCCAGTCCCCACCTCCCAGGTCCCCACACACAGAGCCTATGAACAACAAGCGAGGGATTAAAGCAGGAACTCGCAGTGATGCAACCCGCAGCTGCTACCCATTAACGCAGCAGAAAAGCAGGTGCTTCGAATAAGACCCAGCACCCCATTTTACCTCTTGTTCAAAACACGGGGTGTGGGTGCCCCAGGGCACAGCCCCCTGACTTCTCAGGCGGCAGCAGGCAGTGTGCGATGAAGAAGTGAGACTGATGTCAGTGCTGCTGGTCTGGGCTGCGAGGGCTCTGTCTCTGCTCCAGGTTGGAACACGCGGCCCGGCTGCTCTCGGCTCTGCTGTAACCCGCCTTCCAGGCTCGTCCACAGAGGCGCAGTGGCTGCGTTCTGTACCTGAATGTATTTGTAGTGAAGCCAGACCTTTAAGAAGTGAAGCTAATTTGTAGTCTTTGGTTAGAGGCTTTTGACTTAAGGAAAATCGATGGCTGCTGAGGCTCTTGCATTGGCCTGTTGGAAGCAAGCGGTATCAGGGCAGGAAGGTCAAATCGGAAGGAAAAGGAGGTGCCTGATCCCTCTCCCACCGAGCCGCTGGTGTGACAGCGGAGACACCTGCTCTCCCCAGGGCACTCAGGTGAGAGAAGGTAGCTCCTCAGGTAAGGGGAGTCTGAGGAAACAAGCTAATGACAAGGCTCATAGAATTCAGCCGCATCCTTAGCCTTTTTCACAGGTGAGGGGCTGATCCTACAGGGAAAGTGGCCGCCACCCTGCTGGAAGGCTGGGGCTCAGCAGGGTGGGCAGGGTTCTTGAGGCACATGACCTAAGAGCGACTGGAGTTGAGGTGGGGGAGACCCTCCCATTTCTCACGGGTGGTCAGGATGCCGCTTTCCATGTCAGCCAGGAGCTGGCGGCACAGAGCCAGGGCCAAGGGTCAGTTATGACCCATGGGGCCTGGAGACCCTGTGGTTTCATTCCCGGAGCCTCACCGTGCGCAGTCACCAGGCCACAGCGAGCAGGGCTCAAGCTCATCTGTCTCCTCAGGAGGATGAGCTCAGTGGAGCTAGGCTGGCAGTGTTCTGGACCAACTGCTGTGACAGCTGGTGGCCCCTGCCAGAGCAGTACCGGCTCCCAGAGGCCTGGCTCCTCCTGGGCTTGAGCTAACCAAGCTCCATCATCAGGGGCAGCTCAGGTGAGGGGCTGACCCTGGGAGACAACTCCTCCCAAACCACTGGCTCCCCAACCTCCAAGCCAGGGTGGGGCACGGGAGTGGGGGCCATTTTCTCTGCTGCGAAGCTCAGGGACAGGTCCTCTGGTGCGTTATAAACAATGTTCTAATCAGGCACTTCCTGCAGCTGCTCCTCTGGGGGAAATGGAACCTTCTGTGAGGCTTTTAGCAAGAAGGCCCTGGAGCAGCACGAACAGCTGTAAGAAGTAGGAAAATTCCATATTTCTACTTGGTAGAGCCTTCTAGCAACTTTCACTAAAGCTTTGTGGGTTTTTCCCAGTCAATGAAGACTTGCTTAACCCTAAAACCACATTCATCTGGCCATACAGCAGGTTCAAAACTCGAGATGGAAAAGGTAGCAGGATGACGGCAGGGAGGCCCGAGTTCAGAGCCTACGTTTCTTGGGACCCACGTGCTCCAGCTGGGCAATGACTACCAGTCCTCTGCGCCTGCCCTTCTCAGGGGTGTGGCCTCATGCAAGTCACTTAGGTTTCTCTGAATCTGTTCATCCTTAAAAACAGCAGAGATAAGTAACTACCCCATCAGACTGTTGTGATCATAAAATGTCAGGGGTACCATAGCTATTAATTAGCACATAAGATCCTCACTCTTAGATGTCACCGCCTAGTGGCTGTTAACAATGGCAGAAACCACCCCATCTATTCTGCAAGCTGGTTGTTTTTTCTGAACACAAGTGAAACTACATTTCCCAGAAGCCTTTGCATCCAAGTGGGACACTGCTAGAGTTCTGACTGATGGGATGTGAACCGAGATGTGGACAAGGCAGCCAGGCTGGCAGAGCAAGACCTGCTATATCTTCTGCTCACCCACCTCAAAGTGAAGGACCCTGAGATGCGAGCCACAGAGGATAAGGGCTTGGACAGAAAGATAGAAAGGCCCTGAGACCCTCCTCGGGGAGCATCTGGGGGTGCCCCACTGTCATCTAATTGTGATGTAAGCAACACATGTTCTTGGATGAGCCATTGAGATTAGAAAGTGTTAGCTGAAGAATGGCACTGTGAAGACCCTGAATAACATACCAGCTAATTCTGTGACTTCAAACAAACTTTAACCACTAAGTGCTGGTTTCCTAATCCTAGAAAAAGGACAGGACATCTGTCCAAGTCTCTCTCAATATTGTTGTGAGAGCAAAAACAAGACTGGCTCAACGGTTCCTGAGAATTTTTAACACGGAGGTAAATGGGTTTCCCTGGAAGACCCACTAAAGCACCAATCACCCATCACGGTTGGACCTCAGTGGACCCTCAGACGTGTGGAGGAAAGGGGCCACATGCTGACCTGACAAGCTCAGGGGAGGCCTGCATGGCAGCCTTGCAAACTCAGAGACCTAAAGTCACCACAAAGGATGGTCTGAAATTAAACTTTAACTAAACACAGTTATGGTGGGCAGTTACATCCTAGGCCAGTATCTTCACTGACAAGGTCAACCTTTACCTGACCTGGCCTCTCTGTCTTTTTGCATGGATGATAACATACCCTTGAAATGTCTGGGTAACTTGTAACTTCCCTTCTTCTGGAGCTCCTGGGGCAAAACCAAATATGGTGGGCACCAGAACAGATACCAAAAATTCCTTATCATATTAATTGTTCCTGCACCCACCTAAGTATGTGTTCATCATTTCTCCTTTTAACCAATCCCAGGGGTTTCTCACCACTTTGCTTTATCCCACCTCCTTAATCTATCACCAATAAATTTCATATAACCCACCTAAGGTCCCTCCCTTGATTGCAATGTATAAAATACAAATGTAACCACCATTCTCCAGAGCATTATCTCAATTTGTTGAGGTCCTACTTCCCAGCATATGTCGACAGTTTGGCTCAAATAAAGTCACAAAAATTCTTTACAGGTTTCAATGGTTTTTTTACGTTAACAGACGGGACAATTAAAATGCTCCCATGGACTTGGACACACAGCCGTCAGGGGCCATTCAGAACTATGAAGACTCTCTGAGAAGTGGGCAGGACCATGGGCAAGGAGGGGGTCCCACAGTAAGAGGAGAATGTGGGGCTCTTTCCCAGGAAGAGCCAACCTGCAGCAGTCAGAGTGGAAGAGGAACAGCTAGTAAGAAGACGACGGAAGTGGTCTTCCCTCTGCACTGCTACAGACTGCATTCCGGGGGACCACTCACACTCACGTGGGATTGTCCAGGTGGTAGGAAGCGTGGGCCTGTGCCCCTGTGACCCCCGGGGATGACTGGATGCTGAGCAGAGTCACCCCGGAACTTCCGTCATTTAGGAGGAGCTGAGCATCTTCCCCGGGACAAGCTGCAGTGAGGCTGAGAGTGGTGGGACTCAGGCCGCTTTCGGGGAGGCAGGCACCCAGGACAGCCACCCAAGACCACCATGCCAGCCACTCTGCAGATGCTCTCATGGTGATCACATTCAGTCTTCCCATGGCCCCTGAGGTACAAGTGCGATGTGGCCTCCATTTTCTGGTGAGGAACGGCGGCACAGAGACTTCAGTTAACTGGGGCAACATTGCACCAGCTGCTGGTGGTGAGGCTGAGGGTGGAGGGTAGGCCACGTGGCTGCTGAGCCAGCCCAGTGGCCACTGAGTCAGGTTAGCTTTGGCTTTGCCGGGGAGGGCGGGGGAGAGAGCCTGTCTCCGGCTGAGCCCTTTTGTGATTTCAAAGAAGCTGGATTTAGTCCTGAGCACACGTGGGCAATGGGGACCTAAGAAACACCGACAAAGGAACCTGGAATAGAACCTAGCTCTGCCTCCCACCACTTAATTGCACCTCTTGCTGCAACGCAGGACATCGATTCCATAAAAACCATGGGCCCAACATCATGGGATTCACCCAACATGGAGGAGAGATACCTGCAGTGTTGGCACTGTCAGCTGTCATCTGGTTGTGGTCGACAGTGTGTGTTACCACCAGAGATCCCTGCCTCCTCACATTGTGTCCCCTGTCCCTGTGCCTCACCCACGGCAGGGACCCTTGGCACTAACTCTCAGACAGGATATGCATGGCCAAGTTGTCCTCAGGGTATGGCTTTACCCAGCCCAGTATCTGCTCAGGTCCCACCCAGGGCCAGCCCTCCTGAGCCCCAGTGGGCCTCCAGCCTGCCCACTCTGTTGGCACATGGTGGCAGGAGCCGGTGACCATGCAGCGTGGTTCAACAGCCCTCCGGAATGCAGCCTGAACCTGGCTTCTCCCCAAAATGGCACATACACTGCCTGCAACTGGAAGAGGATGTGGTAGTCCGAGGAAAACGTCACCCCGTGTCCCTTCATACTTCCCCCTGAGTACCTGCGGGCCACACCCTGTACCCGAAGCCACCTCCCTAGCAGAACAGCCACCCACCTCCTGAGCAACAGATGCTCCAAGGGGCTCCCCGCACTGTGGCCCTGGAGCCCTCTCTCCTCATGTCCCAGGCTCCTCCTAAACTCTCCAGCCCCGAACCCGATCCCTGCTGCGCCATTCATACTCATATGCTCCCCCCAGGCAATCAGTGTTCATCCAGAGAGGCTCCCACACCACTCCAGCTCTGACCACAAGGACTATCCACCAAACATTTGCCACTCGTTTGCTGCGCTCCCATCTGAACACATAAAACCAGCCAAATGAGGGTCCCTGGTGCAAAGCCTGGTGGTCCTGGCCAGAGCTGGCTCCCCCAGGGCCCAGCAGTGATTCGGACTATTCCATCAGGTAGAGCAGAGGTGTAAGAATGGGGGTAATAATTGTAATTAAAGATGTCCAAAATGCAATCCAAACAAAACTCCCAAAACAGACCTTCTTGGCTTCTTTCCATTGCTTAGACATATAAACTTGGAGAATGACATTTGTATCATGCTTCACACTGCTCCTTGTAGGTCAGGAATAAAGTTACAGTGGTACCTCAAGATACGAGTTTAATTCGTTCCGTAACCTTGAGGCGTGGGAAACTATGAGACACTCGAGTCGTAGTAAACTGGTGGGTCGTGTGCAGCCGGCCGATCCACGTGATTACTCGTATCTCAAATGTTGCTCGTATTTCAAAGCAAAAATCGCTCACTTGATGGCTCATATCTCAAAAAACTCGTATGTTAGGGCACTCGTATCTCGAGGTACCACTGTACTTTTCAAGTCTGATTGTATCCCATTTTGAACACCATGAACACACAGACAAAAGCAGAAGGCAATGACACCAGTAGATATAGCAGAGAATCATGAGCCTCTTTAAAGCCATCATAGGAGAAATGTGCGGAGAGCATGTACTAAGAGAAACACACCGTATTACTGCATTCATTCCATATGTATACCCAATAAGGAGTAAAATTTTAATATTTTAAAGACTGATTGATTTTAGAGAGAGAAGGAGAGAGAGAAAAACTTCAATGTGCTGTTCCACTTAGGGTTGCGGCGTGGTTCAACAGCCCTCCGGAATGCAGCCTGAACCTGGCGTGGTTCAACTGATTCTTGCATATGCCCTGACCAGGGATCGAACCCACAACCTTGGCGTATCAGGATGATGCTCTAACTAACTGAGTTCCCTGGCCAGGGACAAATTATAACAATTTGAACAAATAAAAAGCTGTTGACAATTCCGCAGGTAACGCACACTCACTGAGTTGGTGCCCTTCCTGCTCCCAGGAGGGGCCATGCTTTCTGGAAGTGCTCTCTGTGGCTCAGACTCAGCACCCAGGCCTTTAAAACGCAACTCAGACTTGGGAAAATGACTTTATCATCGTTTTCTACAGGTCAAAAATGTGGCCATCCACAAAACCACAGGAAACTTGCTCTTACAAACTTTATTTTCTGTATTCAAGGCCAAATGCTGGAATTTCCATCCCTTTCTCCAGCATCGGTGGCTTTGTGAAATCTTCACACTTTGGAAACATATCCAAATGAACAATACAAACATGCACGTATTATCTCTCCACTAATGTGCCTGGTGCGTTTAATTTGCACATTGCCAAGTTCATGCCACAGTTCCTGGCACAAGGCGTCGTCACCCAGTAAACATCGGTTGTTCTCATGCTGGTCGGTCGCCATGAACCGAGACACAGTCGTCCTGATCCAGCAGCAACCCAGTAACATTCTTAAGTGACACAAGAAAAAGTTTCCAGGCACTAGACTTCTATACCAGTTCAGGAGTCTGAGCCTCAACAAGTCTACAGAACACAGTACTGAAGGTGGGTACAACACAGCACCAGGCTAACGCTTCCTGGCCAGGCCCGCTATGGGTGGGACCGGCCCTTCAGAGAACCTGAGTCCCCAAGACGGATCTGAGTGTGGTCAGTGGCACTCAAGGTCTCAATTCCTCACAGTCCATGTGACATGGCGGCTCCTCCCGCCACGGGGATGGACGTTTCCGACCCCTTGCCTGCGTGACCTGCATTGGCACTAGAATGGTGGGAATGACCTCCAGAGACCCTGATGTGTCTGTGTGCTCCCTGACATGTCTGTCCTGGCCGCACAGAGGCCATGCCTCCTGGCCATGCCTCCTGGTTACAGAGCAGTCACCAGGACAGACCCTCAGAGTGGCACTTCGGGTAGGATGCCGGCCAGCTGGTCTAGAGGGAGCATGCAGTGTGTGGAGCAGTGTAGCCACACTCAGCCTCTCAGGAGGAGGGTTGGGGGGCAGGACCTCAGTGCCTGAATGGTGGTGTGTCCAGCACACTGAGTTTTTGGGGAGTCGCTAACCAATACACCTGCAAGGCATCCCCCAAATCCAAGGGCTTCACACCAGCACAATGTTGAACAAGCTCAGCTTTTATCAAATGAGGCAGTTTGAGCCTGGCTTAAGGAGCACAACACACGTTTCTCTCCAAAAGCATCCTTCGTTACTCAAACCTGCATCCCCATAGTACCCAAAGGTTTCTTTTCCTTTAACACTGTTACTGTGACACCTGCATGAAGAGATTTATAAGATGCCAGGGGCGCGTGTTGGACACTGTCCTGCAGCCACTGACTGACGGGAACGGGGCTCTGTGGTTCAAGAGGATGGGCTTGCTCTCAGCTGAACCAAGCAGCTGTCTAAACAGAAGAGCAACCCACCTTGTGCACAACCTCGTATGTATTGAAGAATAACCAGAGCCTTCCTCCTTTCTTGCAAACTGTCTGAAAAATCAACTGCATCCTTTCTCCCTTTCCCTTTCTTCTTCCTTTTCAACATCCTGTTGGCATCTTAACCTGAGGCCCTGAAACGCCGAGGCGGAAGCCCCCTGTCCACCTGCAGCACAGAAAGGCCAGGGACACGCAGGAGAGCTGGATGTGAGCAGACTGGGCTCCTCATCCTCACGCTTCTCCCTCAGAAGTGTGTTAGCAGATCTGAGTGGCCCTCTCCTTGTCCTCGTTCCTCAGGGCTCCATCCACCTTCACTGTCTGCTGCTGGCGGGCACCCTCACACGCTAAGCAGAGAAGACAATTTGGGATATAAGTGGGCTCACTCTTCTCTGGTGTCCCCGTAATGGACATGGGTGGCCCTCAGCGCCACCCTCTGGCCCATGGGGGGCGGCCTCAGGGGCCCTCCCATCGTACTCCAGCATGTGAGTCATTTCAGGACCCAAGTCTCCCGGAGCACCCGCAGCATCTCTTGCCAGAGCTCACCGCACAGCACTGCTCTAACTCTGAGAGGCTGTGCTGGGGTCGGGAGGCCCACTACCTGCTGGGTGTGCGTCAGGAACTGGAGTATAGTGGCTGATGAGAACCAGCCGCAGCCTCCAGAAACTCATGTTCAGAAGCTCCCACCTTGAGACCCAGGCCGAGCATGCATGCAGACCTTCCTGGCACTGCTTCTGGTCTAGGAAAGAGACACTAGGACAAGCCTTGCTTTTAATGACCCTCAAATTTTATTACACAGACAGCTACCTGGTACACGAAGGACTAAACCATCAGAGACAACAAAGCGGCCAAGACTCCTCCTTTCAGAATACTCGCCCGTGACATGGGAGGTTGAATGCCCGTGCCAAGCAGACTATGGTGACGTGTCCAATGCCAGGAGCCCCACATTCGGTCTTATGTTCCATACGACTGCAACGTCAACTTTCTACCTGCACTGCATTTATTTTACTTGAAGTGTTGTTTTTTTTAATTTTTTACAGAGAGAAAGGGAGAGAGATAGAGAGTTAAAAACATCGATGAAGAAAACATCAACCAGCTGCCTCTTGCACATTTCCTACTGGGGATGTGCCACAACCAAGGTACATGCCCTTGACTGGAATCAAACCTGGGACCTTTCAGTCCACAGGCTGACGCTCTAGCCACTAAGCCAAACCAGTCAGGGTTGAAGTGCTTTTTTTTAATCCTCACCCGAGGATATGATTTTATTGATTTTGGGGCGGGGGGAGAGGGGGAGGAGAATCAATCAGTTGCCTCCCATAAACACCCGATCTGGGATCAAACCTGGAACCCAGGTGTGTGCCCTGACTGGGAACCGAACTCACAGCTTTTCTGGTCACAGGATAACGCTCCAACCAATGAGCCACCAGCCAGGACTGAAGTGTTTTTTTAAACTTAGAGATATATTTGTAGTTGGTACAGCAGCAACTTTGAGTACATATTTCTGGGAAACAATCCAATACAACACATCTATACAACATACACAAATACACCACACAAACATGCCGTGCTCAGAGTCAGGTGCAAGTACAGGCTGCAGGAGAACCCAGGTGCCCGGTGGTGACCCACACAGCCTGCCGATCACGGCCTCATTGGAGCGCCTGCTTTCATCAACTTGGGGGAAAAAAAGGAAACCACAGGGGTTCCCTTATTTCATCTCAGTGTCAAATACAGGCTCCTGCCTGCTTATGGACTCGAAGACCATGTCTAGGGAAGGCAACCTGAGGGAATGGCTCTATCTTCACCACCAGGAAGAAGGGTGTTGGCCATGTTCCAGCCAGTCAGGGATTGAGAAGCATCAATTGGTGGTTACAGAGCAGTCACCAGGGAACATAATCATCAGTATCGGGCATGCTCACCAGTGATGCCTGCTGAAAGCTGAACTCCGTGCTGTGGCATCTCATCGCCCCAGGGAGCAGTTGCCCCAATTCTGGCATGACCCCTGTGGTCTTCTGTTCCCCTCCAGGCAACAGCTAATGAATCCCTTCAAGTCTGCACTGAGAGGAGGCTGTTAAATTCTGTTTGCCCGTCTTCCTCAAGGGTGCTTTCTCAAATCTGCAGCATCTCAGCGCTCACCTGGCTGGACCACATCTTAATGACAAACACCAAGTCCAGTCAGGGACCTGCAGGAGTGGGGCTTGCAGACCTGGAAGGTGCTCAGAGGAGCTGTAAGAATCAAAAGGAGAGCGCTGTACTCCTCATCTGGACAAACAGACCGAAGGCCACAGAGCTTCTGAGGACGCGGGCACAGTGTGGGAAGTGTAAAAGCCATCTTTACATGAGAGGTCTTTAAGGAGTGACTGACAGATGCCAGTTTCTGTTTCCAATGGGGACTGGGAAGGAAAGGGCTGGATTTTATTTTCAGCAGAAATCGTATAGGTCCAACACCAGAATGTGCAACCATTGGAACCAAGGAGATCTCTCTCTCTCTCTCTCTCTCTCTCTCTCTCTCTCTCTCTCTCTCT
>JAAGEH010000327.1:360807-382540 GCA_011751065.1 Lasiurus cinereus | reverse complement strand
TCTCTCTCTCTCTCTCTCTCTCTCTCTCTCTCTCTCTCTCTCTCTCTCTCTCTCCTCTCCCCTTCTCTCTAGGGGGTTTCTAAAGAATGTATCGCATACTTGCTTTGTTTTGAAAGAGAAGTGATACAGCTGACCCTCAAACAACACAGGGGTTCGGGTGTCAATTTCCCGTGCAGACAAAAATCCTGTGTAACATTTGATTCTGCAAAATCTTAACTAATAACCTACTGTTGACCAGAAGCCTCACCAATAACATAGTTGCTCAATACATGTTTTGTATGTTATATGTATTATATACGATATCCTTAATAAAAGTAAGCCAGAGAAAAGAAAATGGGATAAAGAAAATCTGAAGGAAGAGAATACATTTATAGCGTTTATTGGGGGAAAATCCGTGCATACATGGGCCCGAGCAAGAGGGCCCTGTGTTGTTCAAGGTCAGCTGCATCTGCCTTTATAATTAATCAATGCCTAGAGATACGAGGTATCTGCAAGTTACACTGCTTGTTAAGGCCTTTCATTTTTTCTTCCCCCAAAATTTCCCCCCAGGACAATTATGGACTTGAAATAAAAGATTTCAGACTTGGAGATACAGAATCACAATTTCACCAACTGCAAAGCAATATGAACAGTTCCTTTCCCATCCACCCCCATACACCCCAAACTGTCCAATGCTACATCTCAGAAATGTAATTTATTGATGTCCTCAAATGTGACCTGGTCTCCTCCTTATGTCTGCTATACCTTGTGATCCCTCCACCTCCACTAGAGCGAAACATCCTTCACCTCCTGAAGTGACAGAAAGCCTAAGAGCCACCTCTGAAGTGCGAGTGTGAATGAGAATGTGCCAACCCCGCCCCCCCTCCTGCCCAGCTCACCTCAGTGTCTGGTAAATGCAGCCACCCTTCCTTGCTGGACTGGGAGAGCGTGGTCTGTGGAGCTATGAGTGGCGGGGCACTGATGTCCCCACAGCCATCAGTCACATGTTCGTCCTGGGAACCGCAGGGCCACCGAGGGCTGTGGCTTTGGTGTTTATGCAGCATTGCCATCTGGTGGAACAGAGGAGGCCCACACATGTGGAGCTGGGAGGGGGTGTGCTGAGACAGGCAGCTTCACTGCCCCCATAAAGCTGGTGGTGAGTGGAGAAATGGAGCCGAGGCAGGAAGGCAATCACATTTCTCCACACACAGGACTTGGGCCAGGTCCTCACAACCACCCTCCCTCCCAGGTTGGTTTTGCTCCATCGGGGGAGACCAGAGTGCATTTGGCCTGTGGGGTTCTCATTCAACAGGAGCTATAGCAACACCTGGCACAGGTGAGCAACAGGCGTAAGGCCCAGGTGAGCACAGGGTAAGGGCTGGCCTTCATCTGCCTCTACACTCACACGGAGAGTGGCAGGAAGCAGACGAAGGGTCGTTTTATATCGTGAAACAAAGTGCAATGGCCTGTCGCCTGTCACGCTGACCATACGTGTACATGTGCACAGAACACATCTACTCTGCACAGCCCCCCAAACCAACAACTCATGCACAGCCTTCTTCAACGCCCTCACCACAAATCCTGACAGAAGCCAAACATGACATTGAGCTCTCCACGTCTACGAAGTTCAGTCAGAACTAGAATTTTTAAAAAGAAAGGTCCTCAGGGTGGGATTCGTGAGAAAATGGCACAGAGGACATGCTGCCAGCATGCTGTGCTGGGGTGTGCCAGGCCCTTCCCTAATATAAACATGGGAGGCGTGTCTGGATTTCCATCCTGTTCATGTGGTTCAACAGAAGGAAGAAGAGGGTCATTCCCTACAGCTGCCCCTGTGCAGACGCAATCGCTCTGGACGGACGCATCCCCTGCTCGCAGGAACCCGGGAAGCAGAGCAGCAGCAATACAGCCGCTTGCCCTGCCTACATCCCCTGCCTCCAGCTGGTGCTTGCCTTGGCTTATACTGGCTATACATGTGATTCTCTGCAGAGTTCTTTTCCCAGCTTGCCCTTGAAACAGAGTAGCAGGAAGCACTTGGCAAGAAAGAGTTCCTGAATTCTTAAGTTACTACATAATTTATTGAATTCTTAAATTACTGTGTAGATCAGATAGTAACACAAACATAACGAGGCATTGCTCTGAACTAAGGAATAGGATACCCAGATTTTAAACCTAGAAGAGCCCCAAACATACTGTGCAAATGATATTCACAGAGATCTAAAGGGTTGCCCACGATTTCATCTGTAAACCATGTGTGCCTGCCTGCGCATGCATGTAAAATAGATGAATAAGAAATTACACCAAGTCACAACATGTATCTCAAGGAGCTGAAACATGGGAGCTGTCACCACATACGTGACATAACCTGACAGTACCATCATGGGGTGAGGTGCTGTCACCCATAGTACGGGCCTGCTCCTCCCCAGGGTGAGCTCCCCACAACCCAGGACTACATTTCCCAACACCCCTTGCACAAAGGTTCATGACCTAGTCTAACTCTGTTGATGACAGCATCAAGGTACCACCCGCTGCCACCTTAGTCTATGACAGGGAGGGACAGAGAGGGAAAAAGAAAGGGAAGTCCTTCTCTGTTTAAGGCACATGGGTGACAGAAAAAAGAACCAGAAACCACAGGCTGGGTGGGAGAGCTCAGGGAAAAGGCTTGGGAGGGACAGGTCACCGGGCCCCCCAGGGGACGCTTAGCTGGGGCAGTGGAGCTGCTATGCGGACACAAGGGCCAGCGCAAGGCCCGTGTGCCTCCTTCCCTTATGGTGAGTGAGCACACTTGGCCCAGGCTGGCCCGGTCCCATCCCTCTCTTGTGCACAATGTTCCTAAGGCCTCTCTCGGTCTGACTTCCAGGCAGCCAGGCTTTTAAAATGTGAACTGTGGCTTTTGTTTCCCACGAAAATCATTTCTTCCCTTCCCCCACCCGATTCGACATCACATCTTTTGCAATAAAACTATTTCCCAGACTTATTTTGATGGAAGTCCTTGCTGTTTTCAACAAAATTCATTTTCCATGATTAGCATTTAAATGCTTGAGGGCACTTTCCCAAAGCTCCCAGAGACTGCTGAGTCCCTGAGAGCGGCCGCCTCTCGGCCTGGGGCTGTTTGGCTCCATGGAATGAACCAGTGTTAATGGAGCTGTTGGTTTCCTCCTTACTGACTTCCAGAGAAATGTTCCCAAGAGGAGCAGCACAGCAGCACCTTGATATTTAGGACTAGGGGACCTGCAGGCTAAAGACCCTTCATTTCCTCATCTCTTCCCCAGTGTCACAGGTTTGGCTTTTTTCTCTCATAAGCAGTGGCTTTGGGTCTTGTTTGTGGCACAACAAAGCCTCAGACCCCCCATGTGCAGCACCCCACACCTGGCACACAGTCAACATAGGGTTAGAAATGAACATGAGAATAACAATCACTGGAATTTACTGAACATCTCCTATGAGCTGGGCACTTGTTTAACAGCTTTTCAAATTTTAATTTGTTTAGTTCCTATAACAACCTTGTAAAGCAGATGCTACTGTTGTCCCATTTCACAGACAAGAAAACGGAGGCCAAGGAAGTTGGGTAAATTACCCAGACAGGGTCATCACTGGATCCCAGGCATCTTTACTTCAAAGCTTCCACTTTCTGCTTCCGTGCTATGTTGCTTTTATCCTTTTATAAAAGTCATGCAAAGGAGACTTAAAGATCATTATTATCTTCGCTTCAACTTCATGTTTTCACTGTTTGGATGTTGAGCCAATGTGATAAGAAAACTTATTTCAACCAGGGCCTCACAGGGAAATTTTAGGCATGACTTACTTGGTGAGCCAAGTAAGGAAATAGAACTGTCATCCCAGTATTTTTCAGAAAATGTGCTGCATTTCCTCTTTGAGCTCAAGTTGCCTTAATTCCCTGAAGACCCACGGAGACTGCATGGAAAATCCAAGGCCGCCGGGCAAGGTGATCACCATTCTCCTGAGACAACCTTTTAGTAAAACTCCTCTAACACAATCTAAAAAGTCTCTACAGGCTAGGCTTCCCAGGCACTTTATGGGCCTTTTTATTTGTTTGGTCCTATTTCCAATGATTTAGCCTCAAGATTTGTGCCTACGCGTGATTTCCCTAGATGACTCCTTTCATAAGTAAGATCATTCTCCCCTAAAGCTAAGCATCCTTCCTTTTTTACATCCGATGTTTATTCTACTAGGTTTTCCTTATGTGAAATATGCACCTAAATTCTCCAGGTTCAGAAAGTTTACTCTCCTCACCGTGACCTGGATTGGGTGTCTCATGGTTCCCGCGCCTATTCTGTGACTGGCACATAGTAGGTCTTAAAGAGCCTGCTATGCAAAGAGGAGTATGGAATGACCTGCACTCTCTGAAATAAGATTCAAAGGCCTTCGTTCCAAAGTGAGCCTCACGTGGACGTACCAGTAGAGGGATTGGCTTTGATTCAGTAATTAGCACTGAGTCCCGCAGGTCCTATTGGCCCGCTGCACCTGCACCTACCCTGCCCCTGCCCGTCTGGCTGAACTGGGAACATGCACTCCCCTAAGCAAACCATCAGCTGCAGGAGACCAGTCTCCTGACTGCAGAGTCCTCGATTTCAAGTGTCAGCAAACTGCCCCTACAATGAAACTAACTGTCCTGGGAGGGACATAATGTTCGGGCTCTTTGCAGCTGACCCTCAGGACAGAGCATTGACGTCCGTGACCCTTGGAGACCAGAGGAGAGTGTTAAGAGAATGGGGGATGGAAGAATATGTTCTTGTTTATCTTTATTTGAGTACTGTGTGTGTATGCAAGTGCATGTGTGTAGGTATGTGTGTATATATGTGTGTATATGCATATGTACATGCATATATGTATGCATGTGTGTATGTGTGTGCACATACTTTCTGGTCCCCTCTTCCTTTGACACACATTTATGAACTTTTACCAGGTCATGTGCTATAGAATCTGAAAGGTGAAGGGATCTTAGAAGCTATTTAATCCAAATCCCTTTTTTGGGTGGATCACCAAAAAGGAAATCAGCAAGTTAAACTATTCCTTCTCTAGGTACTGCATCTTTGAAAACACTAAGCCCTGCTGTCCTCATGAGCAAACAAGACAGACAGTTGCCTCCTATCAGCTCTGTGCTGACTTAGCCCTTTGTCACCAGAAAACCTGTATGGGTTTACCCGGGAAAGACACCGCCAATGTGCTGGCCTGCACTGTGGTCCACAGGGCTCTGTGCAGAGCCTGTGGCATTGCCGGAGGCGAGCAGACATCACCAGGGTTCCGAGGACTCCCCAGCAGTTCAAGCCCCAGTGTGCCAGATTCTCCAGATCACAGGACTGCGTAGGTGCTGTGTTAGTGGACACAGGACTAACGGGGCTGGATGAGGCACGACCGGCAAAACTGCTGAAATTACCTAAATGAAGATACAGCGGCCTCTTGCCAAGCCATGTCCACACCAAGGCCAGAGCGAAAGCTCATAGCAGACAGCGAGCAGTGCCAACCCTCAAGCCACTCTTTTCCGTGGAGAGAATAAAAGTTCCATGGCCATATTCCATCATTGATCGCTGGGAAGAATTCTCACTCCCTTATCACTGCCTACAACTCCATATACTTCAGTGTGGACAGTCTACAGCAACCTCAATGGCCTCATTCAAGAGAGGTCAGAAGCATCTTGACGGAGCCAGCACAATGGTTCTCTGGTGGCAATCAGATTCCCTGGGATAGCCTTTATTAAGTACTGGGTACTGTGCGCAATACTAAGATACTTAGTTTGACTTAGGTTGTCTGAGTGGGACAGACCACAGCACATTCTGGACCCTGCGCCAATCAAATGCATTGCTGAGAATAAGGAGCACCGGAAAACTGTCTCAGCCCTCAGCTTCCACAGGAGGCTTGCTATCTCTTAACTTCTTCTAGGGAAACTTCCAGAAGTTTCTTTTCATTCATTTTCCTACTAAAAATTACAGACTTAGAATAAAATTCAGGCTTTAAGTGTGCCCAAAGTAAATTTGTACACTTCTGTTTTCAGCCATCCTATCCTATATAATATGCAAATTGACTAAACCATGGAACAACCGGTCACTATGACATGCACTGACCACCAGCGCAATGCAGGAGCTGCCTCCTGGTGGTCAGTCCACAAGGGGAGTGGAGTGCTGCTCAGCCAAATATCCTGAGCCAGGCTCATGGCTGGTGAGCACAGTGGCGGTGGTAGGAGCCTCTCCTACCTCTGAGGCAGCACTAAGGATGTCCCACATCTGGAAATCCCCCAAGGGCTCCCGGACTGTGAGAGGGCACAGGCTGGGCTGAGGGACACCCCCCTCTAGTGCACAAATTTTGTGCACCGGGCCTCTGGTAATAGAATAACAGGGACTGGGTTTACACTCCCCTTGGTGCAACTATAAAACTGGGAAAACATATGGGACAACGTGATTCAGAGTTTAGACAATAGGCAGCACAAGAGAGCGATTCTTGAGGAGTGAGAAATAGATGCACTTCTACCTGCCTGCTCCCTGCCTGAGACAGCTCTTAGGCCCCCACATGAGAGGGAGACCCACATGAAACCTGGGGCCTCAGGAATATAGGACTCAGAGTCTAGAGTCTGTGGAGATCAAGGCAGCTAGAATTTTCGAAGCAGAGGAGGGAGCTTCACAGAAAGATGGAGTCTGGAGACCTGTTAAGCCTTAAGCTAAATACTTATCTGCATACCGGTCTGAGCATGAACCATACCAAAGAAAAATCACCCATCAAAAGTTGTAGTACATAGGTCAAAAAGTGCTGAGAGGCAATCCCTATAGCATGGTACAAAGCACCTATGAAATACCCAGCACCAACATTCATCTTAAGGACTGGACACTTTCCCCTAAGATGAAGAACCAGGCGATGGTTTCATCTCTCACATTTTTACTAGTCTTTGTACTGGAAGTGCTAGCCATTGCAATATGGCAAGAGAAAAAAAAAGCCATATAAATTGGAAAGTGGTAAGTAAAACTGGCTTTATTTTTAGAAGATATGGTCATCTATATAGAAAACACTTTTGAAATTAATGGAAAACCACAAAAATGAATGAGTAAGTTTTGCAGCATTGTATGATAAAATGTCAATGTACAAAAGCAACTTCTATTTCTATATATTAATAGTAAACAATAAAAATTGGAATTGAACTTTAAAAATTAAAGTAACAGCCCTGGTTGGGTAGCTAAATGGGTTGCAGAATTGTCCCATACACCAAAAAGTTGTGGGTTCAGGGCACAATACCTAGGTTCTGGTTTTATCCCTGGTTGCGGTGCATACAGGAATCAACCAATTAATATTTCCCTCTCTCTCTCTCTCTCTCTCTCTCTCTCTCTCTCTCTTTCTCTCTCTCTCTCATCAACAAAAACATATCCCCAGGTAAGGATTAAATAAATTTCAAAAAAACACTTGCAATATTATTAAAATAATATGAAGAAATTTTTATTAAAATGTGGAATATTTACAAACTGAAAGCTATAAAACATTGTAGGAAGGAATTAAAAAGACCTAAATTAATGGAGAGATACACATTAATATATCTGACATTGCTAACATGTCCACTGATCTATAGAATCAATGCAATCCCAATAGGTATATCTCAGATGTCATTTCTGCATAAACTGGCAAGCTCGTTCTAAAATTCATATTGAGAACCAAGACCAGCTCAAACTTGAGGACTTAAACTACCTGATTTTGAGACTTTCGATAAATCTACAGTAATCAAGATAGTGCAATAATGTTGAAAGGTAGTCAAATACATCAACAGGAAAGAAACAAAGCCCAAATATAGACCCAACTGATTTCCAACAAAGGTACAAGTAAGGGCAACACAACGTGGGAGTAGTCATCACTTCAACACCTTGTGTTGGAACACCAGAACAATGACCCTAGGACAAACGTCCTTCACCCCATTTATAGGGATGAAATGACGTAAGTGTGAGAGAGCTATCCGCATTTCTAGAAACACACACAGGAAAGCATTCTCTGACCTGGGGGGAGACAGAAATTTCTAAAATAAGGCCTGAAAGCAAAAACTCTAACAGAAAATAGTGAATGAATTAGATTTCATCAACATTAAAGGCTCTGCACTTCAGACGACATCTCTAAAGCTGTTCAGGAAATTGCCCCACACCACATGCTGGGTGTCCCAAAATGTATGCACACACTTTGCATAATTATACAGACAGGGTTTATTAAAATACATTTCATTTTCAAATTTGAGCTAAGTGTATATACATTTTGGGGGATACCCTGTATTTGGAACACATTTCTTTAAGAATGCCTATTTAGAAACCTTGCAATTCAGTGATAGGATGACAAAGAGTCTAATAATAAATTACCGTATTTTCCAGCATATAAGACGACTTTTTAACCCAGAAAAATCTTCTCAAAAGTCAGGGTCCTCTTATAGGGCGAGTATATCCCAAACTCTCTATTTTAACTGGAAAAGTTGGGGATCATCTTATACAACCAGTCGTCTTACATGCCGGAAAATGGATTAGTTACGGAAAAGCAGTCCCCTTGTCAAAGAAGTTACTGGTGGCAAATAGGCCACCAAATACAGTCAGTGTCATGGCCCACAGTCTGCCGGCTCCTGCTAAGTCAATGTGAGCTCACTTATCACATGACTGAAGGTTCCACTCCTTGGCATTTCCACAAAGAAAGGAAACCGGTTGTCCACAAAATCATCTGGATGTGACCATTCAGTTTTGCTCATGACAGCCAAAGGTAACTGGCCAAATCCTTGAACCTGGGGACGCTAACAAGCTGAGCGCTGCTGTCCTCCTGGGGTCCGGGTGCCGTTCAGTCACCAGGAGGCCCAGCCATGGAAGCACTAGCTCAGCTGGTTTGTCACAGCCTCGTTCCCTGAGGCCCTTCCTGAGATTAACAGTCCTAGACTGTGCCATCGTCCTTTGTTCAAAAAAATTAAAACTCTTGCATTCGCAATAATGGTTCCATGAAACACCAACAGGAACCCATCTTGATTTCACGGGCTCCAATGGGGAATCGAGAGAGAGCGTGGTGTGCCTGTCACAGGAAGATGTGGCGATGAAGCCAGCCCCAGCCATCACTGCAAGGAGCTCCCAGCAATTTTGGGCTGGAGGGTTCTACCACTGCCCTGTGGGCTGCTGGCCTGCCAGGCTGAGTCACGCCCCTCAGAGCCCTGGGCCAAGTCCTAAATGTCTCCTAGCATCCTCCGAGGATTAAAATGCCAGGACCCACAGGTTGAGAACTGCTAGCAGGGTCACCTAAGACCATCAGAAAACACAGATATTTACATTAAGATTCATAACAGTAGCAAAATTAGTTATGAAATAGCAACAAAAATAATTTTATGGTTGGGAGTCACCATAACATGAGGAACTGTATTAACGAGTCGCGGCATTAGAAAGGTTGAGAACCACTGCTTTAGGGGAACCAAGGGCTACATTCAAGGGGTATATGTGGTTCCCAGGTTTCCAGATTGTTCCTTTGGGATAAATATTGTGTTAACCAAGACAGGACTGACCGGAAGGAGAGGAAGTGCCAAGGGCCAGGGGGTCTTTCCTCTCTGGCATGTTGAGCATGATGGTTCCATGGGGCTTCCATTTGGAAATGTTTGTCTGCAAACATTTTATTCCAAAATGAAAATCAAGCTCCCACGGCAGGTCAGGCCTGCACACACAGCGTGATGGTCATGGTACCTGAGAACAAAGGTGTGGATAAAGGTCACAGTGGCCCCCTGACATTAGGCGATTCAGGACAGACAGAATGCTGCGAGGTAATGCTGAGTGCTCGCTGAGGGAGGGAGGGAGGGAGGTGTTCAGAAGTAAGGGAACTTGAATCGTGTGTGTGTCATCTTGGAAACCAAGGAAACCAAACTTCAACAGGAGCTGGTGGTCATTAGCATCAAGTTATGCAGGAAAAAAATCAAATAGGAGGATGTAACAATCATTGCATGAAGAATCACCCCACATCAAGGAGCTGATCTCAGAACTACCACCATCTGGACGACGCCTGTCCTCAGCACCCCTACCTGGGTCCCCCACTCCCAATCTGAGCTGCCCTATCGTGCCCCAGCCTGCCAGGCCTGAGGCTCACCTGGGAGTGGGGCGGGCCATGTGAAACCCGGGTCCTGTGCCTCTGCTTACATTTAGCTTAAATCTTAGCTCTAGCAATCATCTCTCTCTCTTTCCCCCTCAGAGACCTAGCCTTCTCCCCCAGTAATCAGCAACCCTTGAGGCAACAGAAGACAGCAGCCTGGACCTGCCTACTGATCACATGGCCCAGACCTCTACCTCTACAGGTCATCGTGACCTAAGCCACACTTCAGCTCTTTGCCCTAAGGTGCCAGAACCCTGAATCTTTTCCTATGAGGTGGACAGGAACATGGAAACTCAGAGCCTTCTCAAGTCTGAATGATTCACTGCCCTGTCCTCCCCCAACAGCCAGCTCCCAGCACGATCCCCAACCCTCGAACCCGGGGGGGTTGCCTGTGTAACCTAAACCTCCAAGCCTTGGGACGCTATCTCTATATACAGTTTGAGCCGCAGGAACGGTGTTCTCTCCTTGCAGCTCTGGTCATTGTGCTGGGATGGACATGAATTGGCCACCAGAGACAGCAGCTATGCTGTGCTGTGGGGCATGGGCTGATTCCAACCACAGTGAGCAGCCCTGAGAGAGGGGCCTCTGCAGAGTCCCACCACCCTTCTCCACGGGCAGGGCCTCGGCCTCTAGGGAAAACCAGCCCTGGTGGGCGCATGGCCAGGAAAAGGGAGAGCTGGCACCTTCCAGCTGCTGGGGAGATGAGCAGGTGAACCGAGGTGGCCTCTTGGCTTGCAGGCTCCCGCCGTGGCTTAGCCAGGGGCACTGGGTATGCACCTGAGCCAGGAGGACAAGGGGCTGGGGAAACACAAGATCACTGCTCTCAGTGCCTGGGCACCTTCCTATCTCCTTCCCCAGGGGCTTTTTATTCAGAGATGCCCTAAAAAGAACTCTGAGCAATTTCTGAAAATTAATTGTCCTAAAAGGGCTGTTAGTAAGAACCACATCCACGGACACAAAGCACAGCAGGTTTGGGGCTCCTGGTCAGATGGGGCCGAGCCCCCAGGAGTGGGGGGAGCAGGGAGTGAGGGGTAGCAGGGAGGCTCCCCAGGGACGCCCCATCCTCCTGAAGGCTTTACAGTGGCCTAGGTATTCCCTGGGAACCCGACCTCTTTCCTGAAAGGACTCCAGTGGGAAGGCACATCTGTCTGGGGCTGTCGATCACTGGTGACACATGGAGGCAGGAAGTAAACTCAGTGACCCACCTGGCACGTGGGCACTGGACAGGTGACCCCAGACCCTAAGGGGACACCAGGCTGCAGAGAGGGAGCTGGGCAGGGTGTTTTCTTAAGGACCAGCCAACCAATGATGACGAGCTCAGTGAAGAAAACCCAGCACTTCTCCTGGTGACAAAATGACGCTGGAAGCCCTCAAGCTGCAGCCCCGCCCCGCTCCCCCACCCTCCTCGGATCTCCCCATCCATGGGAGCAGCCAGAGTCCCCAGTGAGGCCTTGGCCTCGGCCTGTGGGAGACCACACTGGCTCAGCCCAGGAGCTGACACCCACCGGGCCTGCACGGCACCAGGCCTCGGCGGCATCATTGAAGTTTGTCACCCACCGCCTTTGGTAGATTTGGGTCTGAATGGCTTTTGACTGCTTCCAAAAACACAAGAGTCTGTCTTCGAGGGCCCAATGACAGTCTCCAATTTCTAACAACAGTCAAAAGAACTTACAGAATTCCAGAGAAGATAACCAACATGGCTCACAGGTGGCCGCAGTTTCAGTAGCATGCCCAGGGGCAGCACCTGGGGAGACCAGTCAGAGCAAATGTGATAGGAAAAGACCGTTTCCTTAGCACAGAGGCCTCCAAGCACTGGGCACAGCCAGTGGTTCTCAACCTTTTTTAATGCTGTAATCTTTTAATACAGTTCCTCATGTTGTGGTGACCTCTAATCTTAAAATTATTTTCGTTGCTACTTCATAACTGTAATTTTGCTACTGTTATGAATCATAACTTAAATATCTGTTTTCTGATGGTCTTAGGCGACCTTCCTAGCAGTTTTCAACCTGTGGGGTCTCGATCCACAAGTTGAAACTGCTGTAGAGCCTAAGACCATCAGAAAACACAGATATTTACATTATGATTCATTAACAGTAGCAAAATTACAGTTATGAAGTAGCAACGAAAATAATTTTATGATGGGGGTCACCACAACATGAGGAACTGTATTAAAAGGTCACAGCATTAAAAAAAAGGTTGAGAACCACTGCATTAGATGCTCTAAAAATACCGAGGATGTGTCTCCTAGCCTCCACCTGACACACGAGGTGCATCACAAAAATATTCCATCAGAAAAGGTGAAGGGACGTGCTTACACACTGTCGGTGACAGGAGATCTCAGAGGGGGGTCGGATGCTGTGAACCTCAGGCCAGAGCCAGTGTAGACCCTGCTGTGCATGCTACAGAAAAAAAAAAAATCCTACCTTACCATCCCCTGACCCTCATCAAGCACCAGCCTCAGAGCAGCTCCCAGATACAGCAGCGCCACAAGAATCTCAAGTCTCTCAAAGTTTAGTCCACATAATGAGGTGATGCCCATCCTTTCCAGGTTGCTGATTGTGGAGAAGGAGACTAGGACATTGAGAAACCAAAGACCCGCCAAAGGGAGCAGAGGGTGGGTGGTGCCTCCGAGGTGGGGATGGGGGGGTGCTCAGTCCCTCCTCAGGGTGCCCCTGCAACACTCTGTCCCCCTGAGCCTCACTTCTCCAATGAGTGACAACACACAGCATTCTGAGGGGAGATATGGAAGAGATTAAACATTGTTTACTGAGGAAAACACTGCAAGAAAACCTGCCCCGCTGTCCTGGTTCTCTCATAGCCTCCCAACCCTGGCAGACAACCCAACCTCCTTGCCCTCAGGCTCCTTATCCACAAACCGGTTCCTTATCTGGCAATAGGAAACCTATTTCATCCTTGTGGTTTCAGGGGAAAATAGAATTCAGATGGGATGTGAAAAAGTGTTCTGAGAAGTGGGTGAGGCTACTCAATAGCAAAATATAATGGGAGAACTCACACTTATTTTCAGTGGTTCGCAAGGAACACCTCTCTGCGACCACAAGTCCCTGAGCAGGCTTCAGGTATACATGGGATTTAACGGCCCCCACCTCACCCTCCGGATGGTTAGCAGGGATTCCGGAGTGGCAATATAGAAAAAAACACAAATGACAGAAAAATTAATTAACTGTTAACTGAGCACTTAGTATGAGTCAATACATCATTCTCAATACATTTACACCATCATCTCCGGCTGGGCGATGAGATCAATTCAGTGAGGTTTCTTGATTATCCTGTTTCTTGGGAAACACAGTGAAAATTTCTTATGTTTGGTGCTGGAAGGGGTAGGAGCATATCAGCTAAAAACAGAGGAAACTGGCATCATCCGACCCCCGCTGTCAGTTCCTCCTGTGAGGCTGCCTGAGTGGCACATTCTCCAATCTTGCTCTTATTCTCTAAGAGGGGCACCTCTGCCAAAACGACACCCAGGAAAGCGGTTTGGGCAGACAGGGCAACCCGCAGCCCAGGCCAGTCAGGACACGGAGGGGCAGCCCATAAGGAAACTCTTAAATCACGAGCCACGTTCTGTAAATAAAACAAAGAGGACAAGGAAGAGACTGTCTCCTCGGGCTCCTGGGATCCCCTCCACCTGGGTCCTAATCACAGTTGTGAGGAATGTTGAGGAATGTACTGTTCTCATCTTCCTGACAATTCTCAATTGATAGAAAACAACATCCCAAGATCCTCCATTGACTGTGTACCATCGGGAAACTGCTTTCCAGGCAGAAGCAGATGCAGTCCAGCAGGATGAGACTTTCATCTAAACTAATCTCATAGACATGAGATGAGAGAAAAAGCCGTGGGGAATGCTAGGGGCAGAAATAAAATATTGGTGGCCAGCTACAATTATCCTATATAATAAAGATGCAATATGCAAATGGTCATTACGCTGTGAAGTGTAACAACCGACCACCTAACGACCAGATCACAGATCAGCAGGAGGCTGGGGCAGGGAGCTACAAGCAGGCATCGGAGAGCTACAAGAGGGGGCAGGGCAGCAAGCAATGGAGCAAGGCGGGGGGAGGGGGGAGTTATGTGGAGGGCAGTGCAGCAGACAGAGAGCTGCAAGAGGGCGGCAACAAGCTACTGGTGCACGGATTTGTGCACAGGGCAAATATCAATAGTAGGAAATATCAATCCTGCTCTGTTAACCATGATGATTCTGTTCTGATTAGAGAAATCATACTCTCACCTATTAGGAGTTACACGCCGGGACATGGGAGCTCTCATTAGAATGCAGCCCATCCTCCTGTCCCGAGAACTGCCATAATCATGGAAAGATTTACAGCCTCATGGCTGAGACAATCTAGTCCTGGAGGCACCTGCCCTTTGCAACCCCAGCCCTACTGCTTGTGACCTGGTCCCAGAGGTGCTCGGAGGCACCACTCACCCTCTGTGACCACCCCCCTGCCCCAGCCTTCATGACTTGTAACCTATAATGATTATCCCGTGCTCACTTCCCTATACCTGTAATCCCTCTTCCCCACGAAATCCTTGTCCTACCATATATAAGCAGCTGGCTTATTCGGGGCTGCAGAGCAAATTTTCGTGGATGACCTGCTGCTCTCCCATACTGCCGGCAAGATTGGAACAAATGCTCATATATGATACAACAGGGTTTTTGCTTAATTCGCTCCAGTAGTGACAGGCAGGCCCATTGGTTGTCTGGTTACACTTCCAACACAGCCTCAGGGAGGTACAGTGGGTCCAGACAGGGAAGACTCCCAGGTCTTCCAGGGGTTCCCACACCCCCCACGATCTCTTCTCCAAGCTGCCCACACATCTGACACACACTCTCCCCTCACTGCCCGGAATGTCCCCTTTCCCTCCCTTCACAGCTGCCACCTCTTGTCCTTCAGCTTCAGTTTCTAGGTCACATGAGTTAGACAGGGCCAAGTCACCCCACCACCCCTCCCTGAACAAATCCAGGCATACCTGGGTCAGAGTATAGACTCACACAAATGGCTGAAAATGGTCTTATCCTAGGGCAAGTGAGCACACACACAGACACACACACATGCATGCACATGAATGAGCACATACATAGATGCATGGGAACATGCATGCACACACATGTACACATATGGGTGCCTAAACACCCAGTGCACATGCACACATATGCATGTGTGTTCACTTGCACACTAGGAATGGCCAGACCGCCCCAGGATCCGTGAGCAAGCAGGCTCATCCTGACAGGTCTTTGTTTCACTCCCATCTCCTTCGCAGGCCATGGTGCATCCTCCACTGTGTCACCAGGCCATCTTCTGTGGACACAGGAGATGCTCACGTGCCTGAGTGGGGACCATGGGCTGTACTGGGAGGGACATGGAAAGAAAGGAGACAATGAGCATGGCTAGGAGCGGAGCGCACCCTCCTTCTATGCTCTTTCCTAAAACATGCAGCCTTGCACGACTCGGACCAATGTAGGAGACACTGAGACACCTCACACATTCTCTGCCACGTGTTCAGCCAACACTGGCTGTTGGGGAAGCGGGATTGCTCCTTACAAGCCCTGACACTGGCAGACACACTCGCTGGCAATGACCTAGGAAGCCCTCTGGCTCCGTGTTCATGTGCACCCGGTGGGAGCTGAAAGGGGTGAATGTGTAGCCTCTGGGTGCCTGCCATGGAGGCTGACACTGGGAAGGGAATGAGCACAGGCAAGTCACTAGGAAATAAATGAACATCCGAAAGCAGTGTGTGCACAGGGAGCCTGGCGGAGACTCACCGCCCTGTCTTCCCCACTAGTCACGACAGGAGGAGAGGCCCGGGTGAGATGAGGCCTGAGTTGGGTAGATAGTCCCAAAGGGGCCGCTGTCGGGCCCAAAAGTACTGAATCAACCCGATGTCTGAAATGTCCACAACTAGTGCTTCTTGGGGGCAGATCAGAGCCATCAGGCATTCAGTTATAGAACTTGAGAGGCAAGAGGCCTGTCTGCCTCAAAATCTCTCCCTTCCTGCAAATGGAGGGCCACACACTGGCCGTTCGAGATTCGTGCCTTCGGCTGCACCAGTGTCTGTGCATAGGAGTTCCCCGACTAATAACATAACTCCCTTTGGGCCTATTTGAGCAAAATTTCCTTAGGGATGTGTGGGAACTTAGTGAAGAACAAGGCTCTTGCCGCATAGAACAGTCCGAAAGGGAACAGACACTGATGGGGGATGCGCCACATCCCACTGGGCAGTGGGTGTGCCAGTGGTTCTCCCAGCCCCGCCCCTGTGAGGTCCTGGCCAGAGGTTAGAGGTCAGCTCCAGCGCAGTGGGTGTGTTCCTGTTAGCAAGGACATGACCATCACCCGCTCTGCAACACTGTCCCAGGCACCAACATAAACAGCAAAATGAAGGCTTTGTGGGGGTGGGCGGGCAAAGGCAGATCCAAGGCTGCCAGAGTTGGTCCCCTGCACAGCTGGACACAGGGACAGCCCCAGGATCGCACCCTGGGGGACCCACAGTGCCAGATGCCCCAGAGGTCATAGAGAGCAGCCAGGATGCGTGCTTGAGGGACGGGGCAGCGCCCTCCCGACGCTGGTGTCTAGTTCATAGGCTGACCGCAGAGGTCCAGCCTCCCTTCCCCCACACTCCCTCCTGGCCTGTACCTTCTCGGGCCTCTGTGCTGAGCATCCGTCCGTGCAGCCAGATGATGAACTCACACACCCTCCCCGCCCCGGGGCCTGTCTGGCTGGCTAGCCACACACAGCAGGCAGGGAATCACTATTGGCTGAATAAGAAAGAGAAAAATGCTTGGCCGCCAGAAGAAAACTGCCCACGGCTGTAACGCAACGTGTGTACTTCCCAGGCTCCTCAGAGCACCTAGAACATGCGAGCACAGAGTCGTGGCCAACCCACAAGCGTGAGTCTGTGCTGTATTTGTGCTGTGAGTAAGTGCCATGCCGAATTTAATGAGTGCTGATCGCAATGCAGCTTCCTCCAGGCCCTGAAAAATAAAAATAACATTTCCACAATGACATCATCCTGCCTCTTCCCGAGTATTTTTATCCTGATTGTAGAGAATTACAGCAATGACCCAGAAACACGCGCTTCACTGAGGGAGAGGGAATGCAAACTGCGCGTGGCAAGGACACACAGATGAAATCAAGGCTGTGTGCTGGCGCTGACGCATGTCGGAAAGTGCTTTTGTGCGTACGGCCTGGGAATTTGTAATTAAGGCTTTGGCTGGGCACCGGGGACACTGATGAGATTCAATCAGGCAGCCGGGGTCTCTGCCCAAGACGGCTCTGATGCCCGTGCCCAGCCCCTGGCCAGCACACAGCATGTCGGTGTTTGTGGATTTTTCCAGGTTTTTTTTTCTTTTCTTCTTCAAAGGAGAAACCTTTGGCAACAAAAAACTAGAAGGTGCAGGGAAAAAATCAGGGGAGTCACACTAACTGGGGCGGTCCTGGGGTCACGGGGCAACGTTGCTGTCTCTCTGAGGTGCAGCCCATTCAGCCCTGCAGCCAATGCAGTCACCCCGAGTCCTGCTTCCTCACCCATCTCCCAGACTGTGTCAGCATTCAGCCACCTCCATACAGGAAACTGTCAGGGTCTCTGGAAGATCAAATGGCATCTCCTGCTTTGCACTCAGAAGAGGTTCGGTCTTCTAAAACCCTCATTTTCCACAAAAGCAGTTGAATGCCGCTCTAGACTTTCAAGTAACAAATAGGACCGTTCCTTAGGCCTTTTCGTGATTGGACAGCAGATTTCAGTAGAGTGGGAAGTCCGAACCCCAGATCTGGAAAGCTTAGTGCTGGTCTGAGGAAAGGCAGGAAGGCCGGGAAGACAAGAGAGACAAGTGAGCAACAGGGACAGATCAGACGTGGCACAAGGACACGCACGCGACGCAGGATCAGCCCTGCTCTCACCAGGGAGAACTTGGGGAGACCCGACAGGTTCTTTGAGAGGGAGGGGACCCTGGGAAACGCTCCTGCGGAGGACGGCCCTTCGTCTGTCCCCTAGCCCCATTTCGAACTCAAGGGCTGGGATCGCCCTCCAACATCCCTGCCGCCCTGGGCTCCTATGTCAGCACAGCCGCCCTTCCTCTCAGCAGAATGCACTCAGCTTCTCTAATTGCTGCCATTTTAACCGAAACGTGTGCTTCTCACCCCACTGCTGCTGGGTCTCCAAGAGGCAGGTGGAACCGGCCTGGAGCCCTGAGCATGTCCTGCCCCAGGTCCAGCTCAATCCCAATGGGCAGAGGGCAGCTCTCAGGGCAAGCAAACATGAGAGCGCAAGAAGAAGGGGTGCTCTGCAGAGTGGGGAGCAGGCCACTCTGTGTGAGAAGCTCGTCTTAGGGCCACACTGGCTCACAGGGCCTTACAGTGTCTCACTAGGCGGCCAGAGCCTGGCCCTCGGGACTTGCTGGAACCCTGTCTCTCCTGCAAGTGGCTCTGGAATTTGAGACCAGAAGCTATTTTTATGGCAGGGGTTCTTACCAGGCACCAGGCTGCCACACAGCTGTCACCCACCGGGCCTCCCTAGGGCCACCCCCAAGGGAGCTTCTGTCCACTGCCAACTAACAGGGCAGGAAGCCAATGCCCCACCATCATGCGGCCCCACATGAGCTTCTCTCCCTGGTGAAGCACAGGGCCTGTGGGTGGCGTCTGTCTCGGCTGCCACAGCCCTGCCTCAGGCAGGAGGTTCGCACAGCACTCTCCTCTCAGTCCCGGGCTGTGCTGTGGAGAGTGCCCGCAGGCCTCCCAGTCCAGGCAGGAGGGCAGGGATGAGCAGAGGGTGGGGAACCAGCAGGGGGCGAGTGGGGGCTGAGCAGGGGTGGAGGGCCTCTACCCCATGTCTGACGTGGGCTCTCCAGCATGAGCCTGGCATAGCCACTCCTGCCCACAAGCCGTCCCCGTTCCATTCCCGGCCACTGGCACTTTGTGATGATATCACAGATTCTCTGGTTAACTTAGCACCAAGTTCCTGCCTTCTCCCCACAGCGTTCGCTCCCTGACTGCCCTTCCACCACCCCTGGCCCCGGGTCTCAAAGCC
Source organism: Lasiurus cinereus (assembly GCA_011751065.1). NCBI lineage: Eukaryota > Metazoa > Chordata > Mammalia > Chiroptera > Vespertilionidae > Lasiurus > Lasiurus cinereus. The sequence continues at coordinate 363,442 of JAAGEH010000327.1, read as the reverse complement.
AGTGTGGCCCCAAGGCAAGCTTCTCACACAGAGTGGCCTGCTCCCCACTCTGCAGAGCACCCCTTCTTCTTGCGCTCTCATGTTTGCTTGCCCCGAGAGCTGCCCTCTGCCCATTGGGATTGAGCTGGACCTGGGGCAGGACATGATCAGGGCTCCAGGCCGGTTCCACGTGCCTCTCGGAGACCCAGCAGCAGTGGGGTGAGAAGCACACCTTTCGGTTAAAATGGCAGCAATTAGAGAAGCTGAGTGCATTCTGCTGAGAGGAAGGGCGGCTGTGCTGACATAGGAGCCCAGGGTGGCAGGGATGTTGGAGGGCGATCCCAGCCTTTGAGTTCGAAATGGGGGCGGGGGAAAGACAGATCAGACAGATTGATGAGTGTATTTGGCTATTGCTGTCCCAGACCTCACTCCGCCTTACCACCCGCTCCACTCTCCCCCCTCTCCCCCTCTGTAGAAATGGCTTAGCCTTGGTTGGGTATCCAGCGCCACCTCTGGGCTCCTCCACCCCCAGCCTCGTTCCTCTCTCTCTGCACTGCCGTAGGGACAGTGGGACTTCCTAGACCTGCCCCCCCTCCATCCATGTGCACCCCATTGCCCCGTGCACCCCACCCATTGACCATCCCCATCCAGGTGCATCCCACTGGCCATGCCCCCACCCCACTAACCGGTGCTCTCGAGGGCATGGAGGCTCCGGCCTCCCCGTCAGCTAGGGGTATCACGGCCTCTGAGGGTCCTGGGCATGGCCTCCTCCCCTCCCACTGGGAGTGCGTGTGTATCAGAGCAAGTGTGTGAAGCAGAGAGGCAGAGATGGAGACAGAGAGACAGAGAATGAGAGCGTGGGAACACAGAAAAACAAATGATCATGGAAAGCGAGTAACAACTCTTGAGAGAGCAGGGTTACTCTGGCCTCATCCAACTCCGTCTTTGTCATTCTGTGACCAAGTTCCATGCGTGGTTCTGAATGGAAACCCAATGAGCAGGAACCGTTTCCTTGCACATTGCTGGGAAATTTCCACAAGGTCGTAAACTGGCCTGCACGTGAAGACTGCCGTGGGCGGACCACCATCGGGCCAAGAAATGCAAATTGAGGCCTGAAGGCTGGAAAAGCACTGTGTGTGTGGCCCCTGGTTTCAGGGACACTTTTATGAGGCTGTTGAAATGCAACATAATACAAGTTCGAGATAAACTTACTAAAATTCCACTGTGGTCTGAGGAGAAGTCATGGAGAAAAGGCCGTGGGTATGGGGACAAAACCAGGACAGAGGCTGTTACTGTTGCCACAGCAGAAGGCTGCTGAAGAATAAACGCACTAAAACCTGTTCTTGTTGCCCACAAAATATGTTTTCCAGCCAAGAACAATGTTTTTCTTTCTAGATGTTTACCAGAAAACAAAATAGTTACATTTACATACAAGCCTGAAATTTCGGCAAACGTGTCCCATTGCCATCTACAGAGATGGCCTCTGCTCCCAGCAGGTGCCCATCACCCTCTTGGCATCCCAAAGCAATTGCAATGAGATGCTCTCTTTTGCTCCTTAAAATGGCAAATCGTTTTTTAAAAAAACATATTTGCATTGACATTTTTTAGGGGAGAAAGAAAGAGAGAAGAAGAAACATGGATGTGAGAGAGACACATCGATCCATGCCTCCCATATGCACCCTGACCTGGATGGAAAGCCAAGACCTTCAGGTACACGTGTTCAACCAGCTGAGCCACATCGCCAGGCAAACGGCAGACCTTCTAAGCACCCCATGCTGATCTTCAGGCCCAATGACACCTTTGTGAAACAAGCGGGCAACGTGATCTGTCATTCTGTGTGATTCTTACAGTGGCGAGTAAAGAGATCTGGCAATTACTTCATGTTTATAACTCAGGGGAAGCTCTGCATACACAACAGCAACTATAATCTCATGAGTCTGCCTTCAAAAGGCCACCAAGAAATGTGTAGGTGCCTCTAAACCCCCTAAGCCACCATCATTTTCCACAGAAGTGGGAGGTGCTTTCAGAATCCTAGGAATAGTCATGTTACTCTAATTGAGGCTGAGTCTGAAGACACATGGTGGCCATTGCGAGCTTATTTAAAGCCAAGTTTAATAAATAGAGGGTATCCCAAAAATGCATATACACTTTAATAGCTGATAACTCAATTTTCACTCCTTTTCAGGCTTAACTAATTTGAAATAATGGGTAAAGCCAGACTAAGCTTTGAACAAAGAAAATGTATATGATATATGATCCCAAGTGCCAATAGACTTTTTGTGGGGATACATAAAAGATATAAAACTCACAGTACAAAACAAGTACAGTTGACGCATTGAAGACGCATGAATACTTAACAGAATGATTCTTGATGTTTGGAATTCTATTGCTTCGCATTATCAGCAGAACCTGGACCAGAACACCCTTCACTATGAAAACAGGCATTGACAAAAAAAAGTATTCATTTCTGTAGATTCTTTCAAATTTTGAAAATGAACTGAATGTTTATAAACAATGGCTTTATAATCATTCAGATTGTGTCTACATTTTTGGGACACCCTGATTTTCCCCAAGTCAAATCCACCCCTTTTACTACCACTGAATCAATATCTCTCTCTCTCTCTCTCTCTCTCTCTCTCTCTCTCTCTCTCTCTCT
>JAAGEH010000327.1:349529-360797 GCA_011751065.1 Lasiurus cinereus | reverse complement strand
TCTCTCTCTCTCTCTCTCTCTCTCTCTCTCTCTCTCTCTCTCTCTCTTTCTCAAATTCAAGACACTGAGGAGAACCTATCCCTAGAACACATCCCACTTCCTGAAGGCAAGTCCACAGCCCACGTCTGTCTCCTTGCCCATTTCCAGTGGTTTCGACCTGGTCCTGTGGAAAGATTTGGTGGCAGCCAGCAGGGTGGCTACACACTGGCTTATGCATTTAAAATGTCTTTTGGGACCACATGCCACAGAGACTAGGGAGGGGACCAGTGGCTGGGCATGAAGCTATCATCTTCCCCGAGGATAGTGACCCTCCTGTTGCCTACACCGGACGCCAATGGCATTGTCACCTCTTGCTGGATTATGCATGACAGGACAGGAGTACTTGGCTCCAAAGACAAAGGCTAACGAGAGAGTGGGCTCTGTCTCCTATTTTCAGGGTCTTCCCTTCCAAGGCTGACTGATATGTGGTTGGCAATAGGAACTGGGGCGTTCCAGCCACTAACACCCCATTAACTCATTCACATCAACTCAGTTATCCAAAGGCAGTTCTTCCAGATTTTTCAGAAAATGGAGCTCCGGGGCCTGAGCCACTCATTGCTGAAGTGTGAGGAGGGGAGAGGGAACCCCTGTCCACACCCACAGCTCCCTCACCAGGCTCTGCTCTTTAAAATGCCCAACAGAGTGAAACCAGGCCTCTTAGGCTGGAATTACAGACAAGGAACAGATAACATACACGCAGTCTCAGCAACGCTAATGGCTAGCGCAATCACGAAAATCCACCCTTTCTGAAGACTAAGTAAATGGCCATTCAAGTTCAGTAATTCCACAGAAATGTTTATTTTAAGTTGGCCATGATTTAAAAATTAGAGAGAGACCAGATGAGGCTACAGTGCAAGAGTCAATTCCACCTGCTGGGGGAAAACACCCCAAAGCCATCGCAGGCATCACCCCAGCCTTGACGCCCCCTGCCCGTTCGCTCTCCCCTGCTCTCGGCAGCTCACCCATCCTCCACTTCACGTCAGGACCATCCTCAGGGGTCCAGCCTCCCCCCTCAGACCCATACGCCCTAAGCCACTTTCCACACAACAGCTCCTTCTGTAAACCTAGCTGGAGCTCTGAACGCAACAGCATGAAACAGAAAACGTCCTCCCACTGTCTCCCACAGCTTTCCCAACCTCCATGAGATGCCTGGCCCTCTGTGCACCTCCTCCTGTACATCCCCTCGGACCAGGGATCCCGTCACTCCCACTGGGCATGACCTCCTGGGCTGAGTCCCTACACATCCTTTCCAGGTTCACTGGAGAGGGAGCCTCCATGAGTCTCCTCACTTCCCTCTGCCCATCCACACTCTGCCCAAACCAGCAGACAGGGGACCTGTAGCCCAAGGCAGGTCTCTTCCTTCCTCTGATCAGACCTTCCATCCACCGCCCCCTCCTCCCCGCCCCTGCATTTGACCAGATGCGAAGTCAGGTCTTAGGAAGCCAGGAGCCCCAGGGATGCCTTTCCCTCATCTGGGACCCCTCCTACCAGCTCTGGTGCTCCCTCCCTCCATTGCCCACCTTCAATATGCCAGGACCTTCCTACTTGGGGTCCCCATTCAGCTCGGCCTCCCAGGCAGACTAGCCTGTTTCTCAACCATGCCCTTCCAATTAAGTTTATATATCTACACACCTATCTATAATGTATGTGTGTGTGTGTGTGTGTGTATATATATATATATAGTGTCCCAAAAACATGTGTATACACTTTGAATAATTTTAATTCCGATGGGTTAAATTTGAAAAGAAAGAAACATCAATTGAGGTATTAGGGGAAAAAAAGTGTGCATACATTTTTTGGAACATGCTGTCTATAAAAGGTCAGGGAAAAAGTATATGGAATTAACAACACAGTCTTCCTTGGGTGGTAGAATTACAGGGTTATAACTTCTCTGTTCTCTGCATATCCCACCTCATCCACAATGAAAATGTGCAAGGACCTAATCACTTCATGATAACATGATCTCCTTGTTTGTGTACGTGCTACTAAGTTGGTCGCATCTCTTGGGCACCCCATACTCCAGGTGGATTCTGTAATGAGCACACTGAGGTAGAATCCATCATGTCATTCACGACATGAAAATTCTACTCTTGTTTGCGTGTGTGCAGCAGAGGTGAACTAAACGGTGCGCTGGAAAGGAAATACTGAAAGTGACCATGTCAGCAAGACAAAATTTCAGGTCCTCTCTTGCTTTGGAATTTCATTTCTTTTTCTTTTCTTTTCTTTTTTTTTTTTTTTTGTCATCTACACCCAAGGGTATTTTTTTCATTAATTTTTTTTTTAAGAGAAAGTGGAAGGGAGAACATAGTGGGAGGGAGGGAGCGAGAGAAAGATGAATGTGAGAGAGACACATCCATCAGTGCCTCCTGCAGGCACCCTGACTAGGAATCAAACCTGCAACTCAAGTGTGTACCTATGACCAGGATTTGAACCCATGACCCTTCAGTGCACGGGCTGGTGTTCTAACCACTTAGAGCACCAACCAGAGCTACTTAGGAATTTCTTACAAGCGTATGTCTGCATTCATTTGTTTTACAACGAGAGCTTTAAATAAAACACATAAATTTTTTCCTACAAAACAAAATGTTATCCACGAAACATTTTTGTGACAAATACGTTTGTTTGTTTTAGTGCATTCTTTCCTGGGAACCTGTTCATCCGGTGGGATGCTATATGAGAAGAAATTCTAAATAGCAAAGGATTTCTCCACTCCCTGTCCCACTGCCTGCACTCAGGCCCTCTGCATCGTGGGTAAGGGAAGAACGGGGACGGGAAATGAGTGGCTCACTTTTGATACCTCATTTGTCCTTCGGTCAAGTGATAGTCACCTATACATGTTCATCCCATCTCCCCACTGCCGACAGGCGAGCCATCTAAATAAAACCCGCATCTCCCCAGCATGGGCCCACAGTGGAGCCATACCTGCCTGCAGTGACCAATGCGAAGAAGGGACAAAGGGACTGACTCCCCGGCCCTGCTCCCTGCCTCCTCTCCCCTACCCCGGCACTGCCAGTTTCACCTTTCCCCTCCTCAGTGCCTCACTTCTGAAGTGGGACATCCAGTCTTGTTTTCTCTTTTCTCTCCCATTAGAATGTAAATGTGATTTCAAGCCATTTGTAATTCAATCTCACAAACCAATGAAGCGATTCCCACTCTCAGTAGCTGCCTTGCCCACATGGCAGCAGGTGCTGCACAGAGAAAAAGAGACGTGGCCAGTGGCAGGAGCAGAGGGCAGGGGGCCAGCAGCCAGGAGTGAGCACTGTGACTTTGAAGCCCCTGGAAGGATGGCCGGTGCTTCCTGGGGATCCGTATGGGACAAGGGAATCACTGAGTCATCTGGGAGCTCCGAGACAGGAGACAGGTGTGGGCAGAAAACGGCTCTGCTGTGAGCAATGCCAGTGACTGATGTCACCATGTCACCTCACACCAGGAACACCGGTGTTGCCCTAGGGCATGACAGGCACTCACGCTACTTGGTAAATGTCAATCTTCAGTTACCCCGGGTAAGGAGGAATGTTAGAGACAGGGGCACGGAACCATAAGGGAACTGCCTGGGTCGCTGTGCCAGGTGACATCTGCTACCAGGCTGCCCGCCTGCCACTCTCAATCAGAACCTACAACTCGATTCTGCCGTGCCTGTCCCAGCTCCTTAGGACACCACAGCTCTGAACTCCCAACCACTGGGCTCCTTGGATCCCTGCCCTCCGCCATCCCACAGGCCCCACCATCCTTCACATGCACACTGGGGCCAGTCAGTAGGCTCCTGTCCTTGCCCAAGAAGGCCCGTGGACCCATCAGGCAGTGTGGATGACCAGAACACAAGCAGCCACGTGGACGCACATGAGGGCAGTGTCCCATCCAGTCTCTCGCAATGGCCACTCACCCTGAATCTACCTCACAAATCCTGCCACCAAGATCCTTATCTCACCACGTCCAGGGCTTCCCCTAGCCAACACAGCACCCTCTTGCTCAGCCTGCTCACAGCCTGGCCATGGGCACCAACATACCTGGAGCACCTGCCCAAGATCCCCTCTGCCCTCCAGTCACCCTCCCCCTCTAGAGGCATGGGTGCAGGTGCAGTCAGAACCCAGGACCAACCTGGGGGTCAGAGAGAAGACAGCCCCAGGGAGGCCCACAAAGCTGAGAGTGAATAAGGTCTTCCTGAAGAAGACCAAGCTAGCTCCAAAAGACAGATGGCTAATGACATTACTCAGCATCAGAATACATCTTCCTATCTAATAAAGAGGGAATATGCTAATTGACCATCACTCCATCACAAAGATGGCTGCACCCACAGCTGAGGCCAAGTTCCCATAAGGAGCCTTAGTGAGCAATCAGCAGGGACCTGAGGCTATGCCTTCCTCCTCCCCCATGGGGCTTGATAGGGGACCTCAGGCTGCATCCCTCATCACAGCACTAGGCCAGGGGATCTGAGGCTGCGCCCCCATGCCTGGCTGGGCTTGACAAAGGACTTCAGGCCATACCCCCCACCCAGCGGGACTTGACAGGGAACCTTAAGGTACACCCCCAGTGCTGGGCAGGGGGAACTCAGGCCACATCCCCCACCAGGTGGGGCTTGACAGGAGACTTCAGGCCATGCCCCCCACCCCAGCACCAGGCCAGGGGACCTCAGACTGCACTCCCTGCCCAGCAAGGCTTGAGGAGGGACCTCAGACCACGCACCTCCCTCCCCAGCACTGGGCAAGGTAAGCTAAAGCTGTGCCTCCCTGCCTAACTGGGCTTGACAGGGACCTCAGGCTATGCCCCCCATCCAGCGGGGCTTGACAGGGGACCTCAAAGCATGCCCCACCCTGGTCTGGGCTAGGGGGCCTCAGGCCATGCCCCCATCCTAACGCCAGGCCGGAGACCTGAAGCTACGCTCCCTACCTGGCAGGGCTTGACAAGGGTGGGACTGGCCAAGTCTGGATCTAGCCCAATGCGGGGTGAGGGGGCGGCCGGGTCTAGGTCTCATGTTATTTTGAGGTGGGCGGGGACTTGACTCTGGGTCTGGTGGTATGCCCCAAACTCTTGACAGGAAGAAGATTTTCATATATATTTTACTAATTTTCTTTCATCTCTGACATTTCTATTATAGAGAAAGGGCAAATAAGCAATATTAAATTATTTCCTCTAATTAATCCTCTTTTAATGTGCATGAATTTCATGCACTGGGCCACTAGTGTAAGTATAATGCACATTCATTTAAATGTCCTCCAACCCGAAATGGTGATGCTGTTAACATGCATGTTATGCACATGAGAAAACTGAGGCACGAGGAATTAAAGAACTAGCCCAAAGCCACCCAGGGAGTCCCAGACCATATGCAACATCATTCACAGATTAATAGACTGGGCGGCATATAACCACAGCATGACCACTACCCCTTTCATCCTATGCCTGGTGTGTGGATATCTAAGGAGATTTGCTGAGGATTACACAGCATCATCGAGTGAAGGGTCCTCCTTCAGCTCCTCCTGCTAAGGAAAAGGGGTCTTCTGTTTTGTTTTATAAGATTTTTGAAAAACTGATTTTTAGAGAGAAAAGGGAGAGGGAAAGAGAGAAAAATATCGATGTGAGAGAGAAAAATCAATCAGCTGTTTCCTGTACTCCTTCTACCAGGTATCAAACCCAAACCCTGACCAGAAATCGAATGGGCAACCTTGTGGTGCACAGGACAATGCCCATCCACCTGAGCCATGCCGCCAGGGTCAGGGGCTCTCTATTTATGAAGTATCTTCCTTAGGAATCTGACCTTCCTAAGAAGGTGTCAGTGTAGCCCTCCTCATGGTATATTTCAAAAGCTTATTATGCACACACACTAAACTAGCCATTTGCCATTTTAAAGTTTTTAAAAATATATTGTTATTGATTTCAGAGAGAAAGGGAGAGGGAGAGAGATAGAAACATCAATGATGAGAGAGAATCATTGATTAGCTGCCTCCTGCATGATCCCAAGAGCCTGCAACCCAGGCATGTACTCTGACTGGAAATCAACTGTGATCTCCTGGTTCATAGGTCGATGTTCAACTACTGAGTTACGCCGGCTGGGCCCATCATAGTTTTAGGATGTGACCTTCACCTGGCCCTTAGTCTTAGGAAGCTGTGATTTTTCAACATGAAGAGATATTGGGATTCCAAGCACTCCATACCTAGTAATCCTAAATCTCCATATGTCCCTTTGCTACTTCAGACCCCCTGACTTCCTGGTTGCTTGGGGGCTCTTCCCTCTCCCCTTCCCTCCCTTGCTAAAGATTCAGAGACCGTGTGCAGCACCTGCTTCCACAAATGAGCAGCTCTGGCCTCTGAGCAGCAGCCTCACCCAAGTCAGTGGCAGTGAGTGAATCCCACCACCAGTAGCTGGTGTCAGGGACGTCACTGTGTTGGTGCTCACTGAGCATCGCTGTGGGATTCCTGTCCCTGGCTGGGCTCTGTGGGCTGGATGCAGACATACCAGGAGATTGGGGCTCGCTGCAGCACCTCCACATGCCCTGCAGAATTCCCTCCCCCTGACGCAGGCTTGGATGTATGTACGACAAACATATGACCCTATTTTATCATAGTTCAGCAACTCTAGGAGGGCACCGATTTCCATTGGCAACATTTATTATGGTCGACTTATCACCAAATCCTACTCCCAATGAAAACATGACATGTTCTTATTTGCAAGATGCACCTGGATAAAAATATAAAAACCTATCAACAATCTGTACCTGAAGACATGCAGTGTCAAGTCAGGGGCAGGTGGCTGGGGTTGTTGCTCTTATTTCCAACAAAGGAAAACAAAGCCATGGGCATGTGGGGGGTTTGGGGCACTTCCGGGTCCCCTTGGGTGTGAATGACTCCAGACTCTGAGCTCCCTCCCCGCGGGAGAACAAGGTCGTCATTGAACAGATGGCTGGAGCCAGGGTTGCAGGGCCTGCCAGGTGGTCACGGCCTCGCTCCTCCAGGCGTCCCTTCCCACGCAGTGAGCAGGGAGCGTGGGAGGTCCTGTCCTGACCCTGTTTTCCATGTTCCTTCTCCGAGGACACGGCAGGGGATGTAAGCCTGGCCAGGACCTGTTCCCTGTTCCCGTGATCCTTCTTTCCTGGCCGGCATGTGGGAGCCTCCTGTAATCAAGACTTAGATTTGGGGGCTGGCAAGGAGCAAAGGGAGACAAGATGTGGGGAGACAGAAGGCTAACCTAAACTGCAGACCCCGGACGGCCCAAATCCAGCCCCTGATTTCAGAGGCTGCTGCAAACCTGTTTGGCGACTGATGCATCGGATGTGAATTCCTGTCCTGCTCCTGCGGAGCCCAGACAGTGCGTTCCCTCTGGGCATGGCTTCTAGAAAGAGCCAAGCCCACACCCTGGGCAGATACCTCACCACACACATTCGAGCAAATGGCAGCAGACTTGCCTGGCATTTATTTCTCTGGTCTCATTTCCTTTTACTCAAAGATGTATGTGTGTGTGATGATTCCTGCATTTTAACGACATTGAGTTGAGTTATTTTGTCAGCTGTGTTAGTCCCTTGTTTTTGGAACAATGTGGCATATAAACTGAAAAATCAGTGTACATCCCGATGCAGAACGTGGTGCCTGAGCTGTCTGGTATCAGCCAGGAAGGCAGCGCTGTGCCCTGTAACAGTCAAGCCCAGAATCCCAGAGCCCTCCGGGAACACAGGCTGAGGTCCTGCTCTTGCTGAACTCCCCCGCTCTCAGTGCCGCTCTGCCCGTGTCTGCTGGGCCCCAGCCCCAGGCTAAGAGCACAGCCGCTATCGCAGCAGATGCCAATTTCAAAGACACACAGAGAGCCCTAACCAGTTTGGCTCAGTGGATGGAGCATCGGCCTGCGGACTCAAGGGTCCCAGGTTCGATTCTGGTCAAGGGCATGTACCTTGGATGTGGGCACATCCCCAGTAGGGGGTGTGCAGGAGGCAACTGAAAGATGTTTCTCTCTCATCGATGTTTCTATCTCTCTCCCTTCCTCTCTGTAAAAAAAGCAATAAAATATATATATTCTTTAAAAAAAGATGCACGAAGAATAGGAGCAGGGGCTTCCCACTTCCATATGGAAGTGGAACACGTCACGGCACATTCTCCTACATTCCATTGGCCATTGATGCTGTGCGGCCACATCTACTACCTTCAGAGCAGGGGCTGAGTAACTGTTAAAGGAAAACTTAAGCGACTGCAGGCCCATCAAGATCATTTGGCTCAGTGGATAGAGCGTCGGCCTGAGGACTGAGAGTCCTGGGTTCGATTTTGGTCAAGGGCATGTACCTCAGTTGTAGGCTTTTTCCCAGCCTGGGCCCCAGGGTGTGTGCAGGAAGCAACCAATCAATGTGTTCCTCTCACATCGATGTTTCTCTGTCTTTCCCTCTATCTAAAAATCAATGGAAAAAACATCCTCGGTTGAGGATTTAAAAAAAAAAATCATTTGGGTAAAAGCTTTACTTAAGCCTCCTGAGCCTCAGTTTTGCCATCTGTGAATGGACTTAGTGCCCACTGCTAGTCAGAAAAGTTGGTGTTATCAATGATATTAGTAAAGACAGACCAAAAGATAAAAAAGTTGTGGTACATACATACAATGGACTATTACTCAGGCATAAAAAAGAATGAAACCTTACCATTTGCAACAGCATGGATGGACATGGTGGGGGGTTAAGCTAAGTGAAATAAGTCAGACAGAGAAAGACAAGTACCCCCTATGACTTCACTCCTATGTGGAATCTAAACAAAATGAACAAAACAGAAACAGACTCATAGACACACAGCACAGACTGATGGTTGCCTGAGGAGAGGGAGTTGGGAGCTGGGGGACAAGGAGAAGGGATTGAGGAGTAGAGGGTAGCTACAGGATGTTCACAGGGAACGTGAGCCCAGCACAGGGAATGTAGTCAGTGACACTGTAAAAAGAATGTTCAGTGTCCAGTAGGTACATGAATTACCAGGGAACAATCTTGAAAGTATGTGATTGTCTAATCATGATGCTGAGTGCCTGAAAGTATTATATATATTGTAATGGAAAATTCCAACTGTAATGGAAATTTTTCTAAAAATTAAAAAAAACAATGAGGACTGACTACCTAAATGTGGATGAAGAGAAGAGTAACAGCCAGGAGTAACTGCCTATATTGGAAGGCTGAGCCATTTCCTGGCCCCTCCCACCACCACCTCCCTCCCCTTCCTTCTCTCCTGCTTATTGCTCTCCCTCCTCCCTCAGCTTTCCCCCTCTTCCTCCTCCTTAGTCCTGATTGTTCCTGAACAGACAGGACTATTCCCCAATGGAACCACAACGTTCTTTAGCATCAGAAGAGCAGATGGGCGCATCCTTGTCTCTTGGACAATTGCTGTGAAGCCCGGACATAGGAAAGAACCTTGCTTGAAAGGAAGTTTAAAAACAACCACCCAGAAACTATTGACCCAGTGACATGTGCATAGTTACTCTTTCCCCTAAACTCCCCTCCAAGGAGCTATGTACAGTGCCTGAGGCAGACCTGTGGGCCTGTTCTCTGCGACCTTGCTGACTGCCCGAGAGGGACACTGAGCCATTCACTGTAAGTCATTGTATAGGACACGCAGCAGTCACACCCATCAATGAAGTCATGGGACTTCCAGGCCCTCTTACTGTTCACAGTGTCCACCCTGCCAGCCAGAGGTTCTTTTTCCCACAGATGTGTCCATGGCTTAGCCAGCCTCTCCACTTTCTGGCCAGCTTCATGGTAACTTGCACACACAAGTCACCCAAAATAAAGGCAGTGACACCAGCAGCTCCCATTTGAGTTCTCTGGTCTGCCCTATACAAAACAGCAGCTCGTAAATCTCAAAGACATGGTGATCATTCACCCCCTCCGTTCTGTTTTCCAAGCCTGGGGAAGCAAGTACCTGGTGTAAATAAATGGGGGAGGGGGGGTAAGCTGGTGGCCTTCACCGTCCATCCACCTGACTTTACATTTCTTTGATTAAAGTACATTTCCTTTTTTTAAGACTCTGAAAAGCAGTTTTAAAAAACATGCGTGTGTGTTTTTTCATCCAAGTAGACTACCGTACAACTTAGAGGTAAGAGTTTGCTGTGGAACTAAATGTACAGAAGAGAGTGATAAGAACTCAGGGAGGACAGAGTGGGGTGGGTGTGTCCCTCGGGCCTGGGAGTTCCTGCGCTTCGGTCCACATCCAGCCAGCTTCCCGCAGAGGCGCTGGGCTCCAGACTCCCGGCAGACCCAAGAGCTGCTGACATAAATGCATGGTCCTGCTGTGCAAGGAAGGAGAGGGACATGAACTCAGGTCGCCTCGCACCCAGGACACGGCCACGACCCAGCACTGGGAGACCCAGGAGATCTACCCATTGCCTAGGTCCCGTTCTCAGCCACTTCTGCAGCCTCCCCCAGGGGCCTGCACAGCACCTCCTTGGGCACAAACTGGGTCTGACGGGGTCCCAGACTTCCTATGGGAGAGGGTGCCCCAGGGGCGTGCTCAGCTTCTGCAGACAGCATCACTCTGCATGTTAAAGAGATGAGGAGACGACCTCTTCCTCTGCCTTGGCCACGTGGCCAGACTGACATGTGATCCATCACGTTAAGACAGCAAAAGCTATTCAGCCACACGGAGTCGTTAGTGACACGTTATTTCCACAGCTTATAACAAGGAGTAATGAAGACATCGTCACACAGGCAATTGAAGAGGATATTTCACTCGGAATTAAATGTCAGTCTCCCTGCAGCCCAAGTGCCTTCAGAGCCTGAGGTAGAGACCGCACAGCAGGGAGATTTATGGTGCTGTGATTCTAGAAACAGCGTCTGGCACGGAGCCATGGGGCCAGGCAGGCCACGGGGTAGTGAGGCACCAGCCCCGTCCATGAGGCGGGTGCCTGCTGCCACGTGTCCTCATTTGCTTAAAACTAACAGCCAGATGCAAGGCTGCAGCGGAACGCTCTCAGGTGACAGGAGATAAATGACCAAATCAGCTGTTTATACAGAAATCTGCAATGTTCTGAAGGGTGTGACGAAGGCTGTTAAAATGGAGATCAAAACAAACAAAAATCCAAAACAAAAACAAGCCCAAGGATACAGAAGATGGAGTGCCCTGGTCACAGATGGGAAAGGGTGCAGTGGATGAAGCAGGCGGGGACACAGTGAGTGAAGGGGGTGGGGGTGCAGTGGGTAAAGGGGGTGGGAGCACAGTGGGTGAAGGGGGTGGGAGCGCAGTGGGTGAAGGGGGTGGGGGCGCAGTGGGTGAAGGGGGTGGGGG
>JAAGEH010000327.1:316725-349519 GCA_011751065.1 Lasiurus cinereus | reverse complement strand
GGGGCGCAGTGGGTGAAGGGGGTGGGAGCACAGTGGGTGAAGGGGTCTACGGCCTGGAGACAGATGATGCCCAGATGCAGGTGGGGGTCCCTCTGCAGGGCATACCCATGTCGAAGTATATGTTGCCCCTGGGAACTGACATGATGTTACCGCCAATCCCACCTAAATAAAAATCATGACATTGTTCTTTCATTTTTCCCTTCAATGGAAAGAGAAAAGTGGTTTGCACTTAAGCCTGTTGCAGTGTAAAATGAGAACAATGTTAAAGGTCAAACAAAGATCCCAGATGTAAACGAGGGGCTTATCCCCGCTTTGCCCACTGGACTGGAATAGCTCTCTCTAGCCTATGGAGGCACATGATCACAACAGGGTTGCGTACTTGTGAAGGGAGGGACTTCATCTCTCTCCTCCGAACCTTTACCTGGAGGGGCGAGGGGGGGGGGGCAGGTGGGCGGCTCCTCCCGCCTTCTCCATCCAGGAGGCTAGGTGGCCCAGACGGGCAGCAACCCTCACACTCAGCCTGTACCCATGAGAGGCCCAGGGGGATACTTCCTGCAGGTCGCACTCAGGCCTCCCCTAGGAGGAGCTGATTGTAAAAGTGGTAAACACAGGAGGCCATCTTCTCCCTAAGGGTCCAACTGACGGCAGGGAGTGTGCCCCGTCTCGGGCAGCATTCTACCTCAGACTGGCAGCGGCAGGAGGGCACGGGACCGGCCACCGAACTCTATTTTCACGGAATCCAGGGCTTCTCTCCCTCTGTCCAGACAAGAGGCAGGCCCAGCTTCTGAGCATTCATAAGGAAGTCCACGTTTCTGGTACACATCTCTCAATGGTGAGAGGTTGGTGACGCACTGCACATAAGACCACCCCAGAGGCGGCTGACGCTCTCCCATCATGACTCAGGTCCAGACCTGGATGGAACCTTCCAGCGCTCTGAGGTTCGCAGCCTTCCCCCGCCTGCAGCAGCAAAGGGCTCGCTCCCTGCAAAGCTGGGAAATGCTGCTAAAGGCTAAGAAGGTAGCATGCAAAAAGGTAACGTGTAACGATGGCCCGAGAGGAGTCCGCAGCCTTCAGCTGCACAGAGATGCTGGAGGGAGACAGGCGGTTTCCTAAGGCAGTGACAGACCCGGGAAGAGAAGCCACGGCGTCCAGGGTGCTGAGCCAAAGGCAGCTCCGAACCATAGCAGACATCACAGGGAGGTAGATATTCAGCAGTAAAGGCCTCTGTTCAATGAGGAAAAGCCACGGGGAAGAACCACTAACCAGCATCTCCCCAGTTTTCGAATACAATGCCATAAGAGAACTTACAGAAACGGATTTCTGTCGAAGGGTTATCTTGGTATATTCTAGATCAAATCAAAGACTTGATATGTTAAGAACTGGAAAGAACCATACATTTTCATTGAATCCCATTATTTGAAAAAACGAGAAAATGGATCATAATTCCCAAACACAGTTGTACATAGAAAAACTTTTATAAACACAATTACTACTGGAAAACAGACCTCAACCCCGGCTACCTGCTAACATAACAGTAGGGTTTCAACAGACACGGTGAAAGGCCAGACAGCCTGCTTCACCTACCTCGCTCAGGTTAGTCCACTGGGGTCACTGCTTTTCTTAAGTCAGAATGGCTGCAGGTGGTCTCAGAGCTGAATGGGGGGAGGCGGAGGTGGCCTGTGAATGAACAGCTTAGCTACCCCTGCCTGCAGAAGGAAAACAGATGAAGACAGACAAGATTTCAAAGCTTAGTTAACCCCCTTCAGAGGAAGGAGAGTAAGATTGTTTGGAGAATACCGAGTTGGAGAAATTCCGTTATGAGGAACAATGCCCTCATTTTCATGCCCACTTTACCCTTTTCCAAGTTCACCCTATTATTTCCAACAACCTCCTCACTGCTTCTCTCTTTCTTCTTGCAAACAGCTCTGTGGGAAATATTGCCATTTTTAGTCTCCCTGAGGCCTTCTAAGCACTGCATTCAAAGGGCTATGTTGGCATCTGGTACATCACGGGAGAGAAAATTGGGGTGCAGGCTGAGAAGGGTGGAGCTTTGTACGGAGGGCCCTTTACCTGAGGCCCAGGTCCAGGTGCGACTCCTATGTGGAGCCTACTGCCTGGGCTCCCTCGGGCCCCTCCTCACTGATGTCTCCTCCAAGGTGTCTGCCCGTACCCAACGAGTCCATACATAATCATTTTCCTTGAGTATGTACGTCCCAACTTCGCAATGCTCTCAACGTATATGGGCCACAGTTTCATAATCTACAAAGCTCTTTCAGCCTCACTTTGGGCAAAAAAATCTTACTGGACCTGAACTCACTGGGTGGCAAACATCCCCAGAATGGACAGGAAGTCACTGAGACTTTTATTTATTCCACTTACTGTGAACATTCTATTTTTGCAGAAATGATAATTGGTTTGTCTAACAGGGATGGGGAACTTTTTTCTGTCCAGGACCATTCGGATATTTATAACATCACTCACGGGCCATATAAAATTATCAACCTAAATATTAGCCTGCTCTATTTCATCAAACATTTAATTAACTCACTCCAATGCCTCGGCAGGGCCAGACCAGGTGATGTCACGGTCTTATGTGGCCTGTGTGCCATATGTTCCCACCCCCAATTTACAGAGTGGTGCCTAGACCCCACTGCGGGTGTTACCTAGTATCAAATGAAAGCCCTGGGCTCGTTCCTGGAACTCTGGAAATTTCTGGATTCCTAATCCGGCCCCAGGCTCTCAGCTACATGGTGTGGACTGGCCCAGAGCAGGCTGTGTGGCACCGAGCTTGGTGCTGTCACCTGGATAAGTCCTTAATGGATGTCATGGCCCCTGGGACACACAGTGGCGCCCAATCCAAAGACAGAGGACACGACAGAGAAATGACTTAAAAAGAAGTGTCAAAATATAACGGCACTGAGGCCGCATGGGTGACCTCAGGCACAGTGCACATATCCCTCTCTCCAGTCTGGGCATGCAGAAGTGATTTCTCTCGACCCCAATTTATGAATCTGAATGTTACACTGTTCCCACCGCCAGTAGGACTGACACAGATATCACGGTGTTTCTACATGACAGTCAGCACGGGACTTTCTAGATTAAACCGCTGCAGGCTCTCCCTTCCCTCCATTCAAATCCACTGGTTGCTAGTTTTTACTTTCTTGACTTGCAATCACTTTCCCCTGCAAACTTGAAGAAGAGAGACACAGAAAGGCCTTTAGTGAAAGAGCGCCTTCTGTGGAGCCAGCCATCTGGGCTCCTGGGGCACTGACTGTGCCAGGCAGGGGGGCAAGGGAGCCACGGGACAGGAGCCCTGTCAGAGGGAGAAGCTTACATTCTAACTTAAGAATAGAAATCCAACCAATAAATAAATAATACAATGGTAAGAAATGGTGGAGAATGGCTTTGTGTGATCATCTAGAGAAAGAGCATTCCAGAAAGAGGGAGCCAGCATCAGCTGCAGGTGAGGGGCTGAGGCTAGCAGGCTGCAGGGTTCCGAGGAGAAGAGGCTGGGAGGGCACAGGAGAGGTTCCAAATACTGGCAGCAACCACGCAGTGTCCTGGTAGAACATGGGCCTTATCCTAGTGATGTGAGAAGCTACTGAGTAATCTGGCCTGTGTCTAAAATGATGAAGGTGGCAGAGTTAGTTGCCCACATCTGCATTGAACACTGGCTTCTCCCTATGACCCAGGTGACCGTGGGCAATGTCACCAGGAACTTCTCTGAGCCTCATCTGATCAGAGAGGTAACACTACCTCCACGCAGGGCTGTCCCGGGAATGATGTGAGGTGCAAGATGCACAGTGCCACCTCATCAGTCACCACAAGATGAGCCCCGCATACATAAACGCTTGGAGGAAGGCTGTCTGAGGTACCTACCACTCCCGGGCCAGAAGGCTCCAGGACAGGACATCCTTTGTCCCAGAAATGATAATGGGTTTATCATTTCACACCGCTCCCTCCCACACGGTACAAGACCTGGATGCTCTAGTCTACCCAGGAAAGCCTGTGCTCCCGACACATAGTTGAGTGTCTCTTGTCCTTAAACTTTTGGGAGAAGGGATATCTCCTTGAGCCTGTGTCCTTGGCAGATTTTTCCCCAAGTTTCCACTCACCTACAGCTGTCTGCATCTTAGGCCTGAAACTCAGGAGCCAGGGATAGGCTCCAGCCCCTCTTGGTGAGTGTCTGCAGTCTGCTGATGACCGTACAGGTCATTCATATGAGTGTTCTGCCATTAAGGTCACAAATTAAAAACATGATTCTCCCGGTGAAACTGTTTCCCTCCTCTCTTTTCTCTTACACCTTTTACCTTAGAAAACTATCATCACGTACTGTTTCAGGCCTGAAACCATGTGTCTGAGGACCAGATAGGCCCTCTGTCCACTTTATGACACATGAATGACCTTCCCAGGAAGCTGGGATCCGTGGTTTTGAGTTGCACAAGTCTAGGGAGACAGCACCCTTGCCCTGCCCTCTGGGAGGCAACCTTGGCCTTATTCCAACCCACAGACCTACCTCCTCTTGCAGACCCATCTCCTCCTGTAATCCTCCCTCCTCCTGCAGACCAACCTCCTCCTGCAGAACTGCCTCCTGCCGTTTAAGGGCACTTCCCCACAGCATGAATCCATCAGTCCATCCTGGCCAAGGACCATTTGTGTGACAACTGGTTCCACTTTAGGACTAGAGACTGTGTCATGGGAACACAGGTGGTGCAGGCTGCATGGCTCCGCTACATGATGAGCAGGAGTTCTTTCCTTCTCTACTTTCCTCAGTGGATGCCCGAGACAAGTATCACTGCTGGGCCAATGCTGACCCCAACAATAAAGGTGTCTTCTCTCCCACGACTGCCAGGGAGAGTATTGTGGTGAGTACACTGCCTCAAAGTCCTTCTCTAGAGTCTCCTAAGGGAACTTCTGGAAGGAGCTGCACAGCAGTCATGGAGGACTTCAGCATATGAGCCACACACCTGCCCCATCTGTGTTTAATATGAAGGAGTTCAAGTAGCAAAGAAAGAAACAGAGAAGTTGTGGTCAGAAGCTTCTAGAATACAATGCCTATGGCGACCTGAACACACCCCTAAAGCCATCTGCAGAGTATGGACCTTTATTCTTTAGACGCAAGGCAGGAAGTGCTGGTTCGGCCCAGACACACCAGCCATCGTCTTCCCTCAGTGAAGCTCAGGCGAAACCCAAGGGAGCATGTAGCCATTGTCACTCCAGGGGCCGGCTGGGGCAGCCGTAGGCTCATCAAGAGCCAGGGTCTTCATTAGGATCACTGACCTCTGCTTGTGACGGCGCCTCCGGCACCTCTCCAGGGCAGCGACCATTCCTCTCAGTCTCTGTGGGTCCCCCATGGTGACGGGGAAGAGCAGCTCCTCCCAGCACGGTTCCAGCCCCTCAGGCCTGTCACGTGCCCTGAATCATTTTCCAGGCCCGACCACCAGGAAGCATTCACTCTGCTTTGCAGGGCTGCCAGAGCTGTGGGCTCCAGGTCCCAGGGAAGCTGGGAGCCCAGCAGGCAGGCATTTGAGTACCGCCCCGGGTTCGTGGAGCTGCTCCTGTCTGTGTTGAAGGAGAAGGAGAAGACCTCTGTGGTGGGCTTCAGAATGGTCTTATTCACAGTAACTAACTTTTCCGACATCTAAGAAAATAAATCACTTAAAACAAGTGTAGTTAAATGACAGCTTCGGAGCAGATTGGGGAAATACCCATGTTTTCTTAATAATCAAAATCAAAAGCTGTCACTTTGATCCCAAATCTACCCATGGAATCACCCCATTCTATAGCCAATTGAAAGTGAAATGGTCACATCAAGAAAATAAAATCATTTTGGGGTCCTGAAGCACAGCCCTGCTCGCTACCCAAAGCTATGATGGTAAGGCTGGAAAGGGAGGACAGGGCATGGTCCTTCAGAACTGGGGTTGTCTGGTCAAACACAAATTACAAATCAGAGGCTTAATTCTCCTCTTCAAAAGCAGAGATGCCCGGCCGCCCACTTTTCTTACAAAATTTCTTTCTCTGTCCCTTTTAAATCTTGTTTGTAAGTCGATTGTTTTATTGGCTAAAGAAAACCTACTGCAGCCTCAAAACGCAGAAATGCTTCCTACAGGCCTGGAGCCAGGCCTTTGAAAGGTGACCATCAGGAAAGATGAGGCCCGCCTCACAGTGTCCTAGGAGAGAGGGGCCCAGGTGTCCCTGGGCTCCGCACTGGGAATCTGCCAACATACTGCACCTGGCTGCAGCCCGAACTAAGGAGAGCGAGACTTCTTTGGTCTTTGCAGTGTAGTTACTGCTTTTTCTAAAATCAAATTGGCTTCTTTCTCTTCAGACTCCGTGGCAAAGATTTCTGGACTGGAAGGAGACTGTTTCAATCACATTTCCCCACCGGGGGCTCTAACATACAGCAGGCTGTGTTACCCATGCCAGAAGGAAGCATCCCCACCCGCAGCCCGTGGCCACTGTGGGCGTGGCCTCCACCCATTGAGAAAAGTTTACAGCAATCTGATGGACTAATTCTATATCTTTGAATCTAATAATACCAACTGTGGGGGCATGTTTTTTACTTTTAATCTTTAAATGACTTGATTTTTTTTTTTTTTGTATTTTATAAAAGCACGAATCCATGAGGAATGGACATTACAAAAAATAAAATAGCCCCTCACAACATATAGTTTAAGAACTGGTCAGTTTAGAGGTAAATGTGGCCAGGTACCAGAACCACCTATTAAAGGGCAGGTATGGGCCCGCCCTCGGAGTTTCCTGCTTGGTTGGGTTGGCCTGGGTAGAGCAGGAAGGTGCATTTCTGAGGTTCCCAGGTGAGGCTGACACTGCTAATGTGGGCACCACAACTCTGAGGCCTGTTTGCCAGGACGCACCTAAGAGCGGTGACAAGGATCCTGTTTTCTCCTCAGAAACCAGGAAGGGGTCTCCACCCAGCGAATGGCACTGTCTTGTTCATGATTAGGTTACAGTGGGTGGTCTTGGATTATTGCCATGAGAAGGCTGCAAAGTCCAGCCCCTGGCACCTGTCGACGTGTGAGCACACCTGCAGCCCCAGGCACACACTTCACTCACTCACATGCTCGAGCAGTCAGTGGTGCTGTGAGCTCTGGACCCTCGGTGGTTTATGTGCGAGCACTCCAAGTGGCACACACTTCTCAGAAGCACAGCAGCAAGAGGTACATGATGTGAAACATTGTTTTGCAAAGCAGCTACTTGCAATGTTCTTGGAGAACTTCACTGACGTTCAAAATTCAAGGCTAAGGTGGATCCAGTAGTCACATTCAAAATGGCTGGTGCCCTGCCTCTAGTCCAGCAGACCCACTCAGCCTCTTTTACTTCCTGGAATCCAGCGACTCTTGGTCACCCTCATCAAGAGGCATATTCACCCGAACTGACATCGTCAGAGGAAAGCGTAATCCAAGAGAAGACAAAACAAGCGAACAAATGAAATGTGAATAAGAGAGAAGACCTGCCACATGTCTCGGTCAACCAACTCCTGATTCTTGTGGCATCAGGAACATTCCTCCAGGCTGGGGAGAGGGGACAGGGTGTGTGTGGGGGGGGGGCTGTGGAGGGCTGGATCCCTGCACAACCTCTGTGAGAACAGGGATTTGGTTTAGGGGAATCAGGAAGGAGGAGAAGGAACAGAGAGGAGTGGGGAGGAAAGGAGGAAGATGAAGAGAGGAGGAGCAGCCTTGCTCTCCATCCACCTGGGCACTTCCATGAGGCTGTAACTCTGAACAGGAGTAAAGCCAGGGACTGTCTCCATCTCCCTCTTTCTATAACATGACTCTTCAGCAAGACTGTGGAGCCAACTACTCAGAATGCAGAAAACTACTTCATCAGAGCAGGGCTCCCTCGGGAAAACTTACTCACAGTCAACAAAGCTCTAGGGATGGGTCACGCTCGAAGTGACTGCCAACTCAGACAGCCCGCCAGACCCTGAGCCCAGGGGGAAGGGCAGTTCCATCCCTCATGTGCCGCTCAGCCCCCCTGTCCACCACGTGACTCTCTCTGGAAGGCCTGTGACCCCTCCACTGAGGGCCGCTGTCCCTCTCCCAGGGTCAGCGACTAGAGTGACCCTGATAGGACTGACCTGCTTTCTGATGCCTCTGGCATGGCGCCCTCCGCTTACTGACCTTCCTCTGTGGTGACGGCCCACCCAGCTTTGTGAGACATCCTTCTCTCCTGCCTTTTCTCTCTGTTTACTGGTGGATGCACGGAGCAGAATTCACATGACCTGTAGACATGGGAATGCCCTCCGACCTCTAAAGGCCACCCTGTCCTCCCCAGGAAAGAAGGTCTGTGCCCACTGCCCACGGCGAGGAGTGCTTGCCCAGCCCACGCGGATGTACTTCGAAGGTGTCTCTAAGTTTGTGGAAGCCACACCATGAAGTGCACACAGGGGTGCACCCCCGGAGGAAGGAGGCCACGCAGCCGTGCCAACCAGAGAAGCCTGGGCCCCAGGGGAGCGCCTTGTACAAGGGGCTGTACAAGTGTCCTCCCAGGAGAAACCAGGGAGGAGAGACTTCTGAAGGAACATGGTTAGACCACAGGGAACCTGGCCCGCGATGGGCCCACAATGGGCCAGCTGATGTGCCAGCTCCCTCCCGCGAGTCCCCTCTCCAGGCCCGAGTTCCTTCAATCGCAGATAAGAAATGCTTGTCCTCCCAACATGAGGGGTTACTGTATGATAAGATAGTGCACGTGAAATTGCTTTATAATCGGAAAGGCACTAGGCAAACCGAAAGTTGTCCACATAATTAGGTTTGAAATGAAAGGGCGGGATCTTGAAAATATAGGAAAAATTTAGTCACAGGATGATTTGATTTGGTCTGATCACCTGGAATTTCTGGAAAACTACAATTTAAACAGAAAACCCTTGGTTTT
Organism: Lasiurus cinereus; assembly: GCA_011751065.1. Taxonomy (NCBI): domain Eukaryota; kingdom Metazoa; phylum Chordata; class Mammalia; order Chiroptera; family Vespertilionidae; genus Lasiurus; species Lasiurus cinereus. The sequence goes on along the minus strand of JAAGEH010000327.1, from coordinate 340,627 downwards.
CTGTTACAGAAAATGTTTATAACGCGTGCTCATTCTTTTCTTTCTTTTGTTGCCTGAGCACAGAGAATCGAGTCCATGCATGAATCCTTTTGGTAGAATGTTGGCTTCAAAATCACTGATCCTCATTTCCCCAAAATGCAGGACTCGGAGGTGTGTGTCGCCACGGGTCCGATGGATGTGGTGCAGAGACAGCCCCTACAGGGCCATTTGAACTCCAAGTCTCGGCATCATGTGAGACTTTTCATCTCGTTTACTCAAGTTCATAGTTGGGTTCTTATGGGTAGAGGTTTTACACATGTTCATACATTACCACAATAATAAAATGAGAATTATTTGAAGTAAAATTATGTGTTGCCTAATAGAAGCATTAGCCTAGGTTGGGGAAAAAGAGAGAGAGGAAAACAGTACTTTTCAAACGCCATTTGGAGAAGAAAATGGTATGGGCCACAGGCACTCCCGGAACCAGCCGCACGCCTCACATCCCCCCTCCCTCCCACCCCCTGTCACGGCAGGTATGCTGCTGGCCAGTCCAGCGTCCTCTTCCTTTTCACAGACAGCAACACCTGATTGGAAAGGAGGGCATCCTCGCATGATGGTGTATACCAGTGGTCAGCAAACTGCAGCTCGAGAGCCATATGTGGCTCTTTGGCCCCTTCAGTGTGGCTCTTCCCTAAAATACCCTGGCCTGGGTGAATCTATTTTGAAGAAGTGGTGTTAGAAGAAGTTTAAGTTTAAAAAATTTAGCTCTCAAAAGAAATTTCAAACATTGTACTGTTGATATTTGGCTCTACTGACTAATGAGTTTGCCGACCACTGGTGTATATGGGTTTTAACAGCCAAGCAAGTCAAGCAATCGAAGGGACGGTGCCCCCAGCAGCTCCCGAGAAACACACAGCGCTGCTAACCGTGATGCAAGCATTTAATGTCAAGGAGTGTGTGCACCACATGTGTGTCCACACACATGCATGCGGGCACCCACACTTCCACCTACGTCAGCCACCTACCTAGGTGTTGTGGCTTAGCAGCGCACATTGTGCCACCTCCTTTCTTTGTCTGCACAGTGACACACCACGCACCAGACTGGTGGTCATGAGGGACCACGTGAGTCCGGGCAGCAGGAGCCATATTGTCAAGGAGCCTCCTTCCCATTCCTTCCCTAGCAAGCCCCGGGTCACACGGAAGATCGGGTCACAAGCCTGCCTCGGGGAGGCACTGGGATAATCCATCTTCTCAAGCTCCCTGAAGGTACTCTGAGGAAACAGTCCTGTGAGACCCCCGGGGGCTGAGGGCAAATTCCAGCAGGTCCCCCTCCCCTGTGGGGCCAGAGCCACCCTGCTCCTTACCCTCCCTGTTTCTATGGGCTCTATCTGGTTTGCAGTGACTCTTCAGTGGATCACAGAAAATAACAGAGTGCCTAACAGTCAGAGGGCTGTTCCCTGGGGCAAAGAGAAAGCAGAGAGGCTGGGAGTCTCCAGCCCCGTGGTTCCCCACCCCCAGCCCACAGCTAGGGCAGGCAGCTTCCCTCTGCTCCGCCGGCCTCCTCTGCACACCCGCTACTCCTTATTCTGGGAAGTCCACCTTTCCTCCCATGCACCTGCCTCGTCCACAGCCCACTACGCCAGACCCAATTGCGCCTTCCACAAACTGCAGGGCTCCTTAGGTGGTGACGGTGTTTGCTTTAAAAGGAGCATGGAGCCCAGTGGCTCCCCATCCAGGCTGCGCAGCAGACGCTGCATTAAACGTGCTGATGCCCAGGCTGCAGTGCAGAGAACACAGGCTGCCATGCACATGTGCGCGTGCACATATGCATGGATGCATGGGTGTGTGTGTGCGTGAGGGTGTGTGCTGTGGACCACCCGAAGCTCCCCTTTGGAAGTCACTGAAGTTCCTCCTGTGACTTAAACCTGGGACAGGATGGAAACCTCTGCCTGTAGCAAACTATCCTCGCGCTACCTGCCCAGGGGACCACTCAGTGCTGCTGGGCATCTCAAAACCTCAAAACCCATGGTTCTGCCATCCAGCCAAGACTCACTGTTCTGGGAGGGGTGGAGGTGTTGGACCTCCAGCCTCTCCTGGCATGGAAGCCTGCCCCCCTCAAGCCACATGGTGAAGTGGGAGGGACTCTGCCCCCCTCAAGCCGCATGGTGAAGGGGGAGGGACCCCTTCACATTTCAGCTCATCATGCTCCAGGGCCCTGGGCAGACTGGGTTCCCTCTTCCTTAGGTCCTAGAATGTGGTCCTGTTTATCAAATTCATCAAATACAACTGCTCAGTGTAGGGACTCTCCAGCCTCGCCCGCAGTGTCTCTGGGCCTGGCTATCCATTCACACCTTTGAATGACCTTGTGATAATTTGGCAAATAATACGAACCCTCCAGGGTCCACGAGGCTCTAGCAAAGTCATCTAATCCCAGGAGGGGCTCATGCAAATCTTGGGTCTAGCCAGACGCAAGGGCATGCTGACCTGAGACTGGCATCGGGCAGCACCTCTAGGAAACAGCACTGGTACCAAGTGCAGTGGTGGGCGCCTGGCTGGCACAGGGCCAGGGCCTGGTGGGGTCGAGGAAAACAACACACAGCCCCTGAAGTGAGCCTTAGCTTCCATTTCATTGCAGCCTGAGATGCATGGAACTCTCTCTCCCATTACCTGATGCATTCAGACTTGGAGAAGTTCTTAAATAAAGAAAGACACGTACAGCTGGATCACGGCCTCTCACAAAAGCCCAGTTGGCAGGAAACGAACACCTGTCCGTGTTTAACACACTCATTCACCGGGGCGCGCTCTGGGCACAGGTCCCAACTGCGCGGAAACAGAGGATGCGGGAGTTTCAGAATGCCCACGCCACTTAGGACAGCAGAGAGTTCAAGGTCTGAACAATGACCAGTCTGAGGCCAGCCATGTCCAGATTGTAGAAAAGGGGAACAGCTTTTGGTGCAGAAAGGCCAAATTGGTATATTTCCACATTCCAACACAAATACCCCAAGACCAGCATGTTAGCAAAGATAACCTATATAATAAAAGCCTAATATGCTAAGTGTCTGATTGACTGGTTGGTCATTCAACCAATCAAAGCATATGCTAATGATATGCTACAGCCACTTGGTCACTTTCTATGATGTGCATTGATCACCAGGGGGCAGACAGTCGACCGATCGACCAGTCACTATGATGTGAACCAGGGGACAGATGCTCCGACCAGTAGGATAGCTTGCTGCTGGGGTTCAGCAGATCGGGACTGAGTGAGATGGGCCAGACATGCCCTGGAGCCCTCCCATGGTCCTTCCAGGCTGGCCAACCTCCCGTGTTCCTCCCAGCCCTGATCATGCACAGGTGGGGTCCCTCGGCCAGGCCTGCAACCTCTCACAATCCAGGATCCCTTGGGAGATATCAGAGAGCCAGTTTCGGCCCAATCCTGCAGGCCAGGCCGAGGGACTCCACTGGTGCATGAATTCATGCACTGGGCCTCTAGTTTTATTATAAGACACTAGAGGCCTGGTGCACAAAAGTCATGCACTCATGGGGGGCCCTTCAGCCCAGCCCATGCCCTCTCACAGTACAGAAGCCCTCAGGGGATGTCCAACTGACGGCGAGGAGCGGGCCTAAGCCATCAGGACATCCTTAGTGTTGTGGCGGAGGTGGAAGAGGCTCCCACCACTGCTGCTGCACTGGCCAGCCATGAGCCTGACTTCTGGCTGAGCAGCATTCCGCTGTGGGAGCACACTGACCACCAGGGGCAGCTCCTGCATTGAGCATCTGCTTCCTGATGACCAGTGTGCATCGTAGTGACCGGTCATTCTACCCTTTGGTCAGTTTGCATATTAATATTTTATTATATATGATCTGACTGAGCACGTAGCTTTAAGAACTTCTTTCTGGAAACTTTAGCAATTTTGTATATATTTTATTGGCAACTAATTTTAATTCTTCCCAGCCCTGTAGGCAAGGTAAGTAGAGGTGAGTAAAAGGCATACAGGCTTTATGTGGGCAGGTGGAAGCTGATGTGTTTATAAAGGGATGGCCCACAGCAAGGAGGTAGGAAAATGTCAACACAGACACCAACGTGGTGACAGCAGGAGAGCCTGGGGCCTGAGAAGAAATCTCTGGAACCCATTTCAAAAAGGTGAATTCTCCCCCCAAAACATGCCAAGATGCTCATTTAGAAACAACATTGTGTGGCTTTTATGTCACCAGATAGATGCAGCCAGGAGTTGCATTTACAGATCTCACCCAACACAGGAAGGGAAGGACCAGACGAGAAAAATTCTTGGCTCGTAATCTCCCAGATCCAACCCAGTAGCCAGAGGTCAACCATCAGCCCCAGGGCCATGAAGGAAAAATCCCAGCTTTCCTGCAGAGGGGAATTCCGAGATTGCAATATTTTTTTTAATTGTTGTTAATCTTCACTGGAGGATATTTTTCCATTGATTTTTAGAGAGTGGAAGGAAGGGGGAGAGATACAGAGAGAGAAACATCCATGTGAGAGAGACACATCAATTGGTTGCCTCAGGCATTCACACTGACCTGGGCCAGCTGGGAATCGAGCCTGCAATCAAGGTACGAATCAAACCCAAGACCCTTAAGTCTGCAGGCGGATGCTCTAACCACTGAGCAACCAGCCAGGACCCAGACTGCAACTTTTATTGAAACCCAACAGCAAGCAACCATGAGATCCTTAAACATCCCTGTGGTTGCAGACTTCCAACTCTCCTCTGACGTGACCTGGTCACCACCCTCCCGTAGCCACCATCTACTTTAAGAGCCACCCAAACACACCCAGATGAGGGAGCCAAAACTCTCACTGTTTACCCAACTTTTACTTAACCTCCAAGAAGCAACTCCATGCCTGTGAAAAGTTCCTAAGGACAGAACAGGGGGATTCATACAGACAATAAACATTTCCGTTCACCCTAATCCTATCACAAGATGGTACCACTCAGAAAAGCTGCTCCATGTGAACTGTGGGGAAGGAAGTAGGACCGCTGCATGTTAGTGACAAAGGAAGCCTGGAGCTGAGGAGGCGTGGAAGTCATCCCCACACATTCTCAAAGATTTTCTGAAAACACAGCTATTTGTAAATCATTTTTATTGTGAGAGTGAAAAAAATCTCCCCATCTTTCTCAATGAATCAAACTGCAGAAAGAATGTGGCAAGCTTAGGCAGGGAGTTCCCACTACATTAGAAGTAGACTTTCTTCAGGAGTGAATATACAACTTGTGAACTAATTCCACCAATGTTATTCCCTTTATTTACCCAAAAGGAGACCAGATAGTACACTGTCAAGTCTGCCTTCTCTTCATCATCTAAGTGTCATCAGAAATAAGCTTCTAACCCAGTGTGTGATGAATAACACACTTCATAGATTTCACAACAATCCCTTTCCAACAAGCACTATGGTTTGGCAAAGCCAGGCCAGAGCACAAAGACAGGCCAAAGACACCCACCACCACAGCTTTTTAACTACCAGCCGCAGGTCCAGGAGTGCCACACGAAGCAGACCCGGTGGGAAGGGCTGGGTTACACACACGGCACACAGCTGTCACTGGAGGCCACTCCTGCGGCCATCCAGGCAGCACCCAGGGTCCCTCTATCAAACATCAAACCCCCAGCGTGTGCCCGACAGCTCTGTGGCTCCGGCCTTTGCAGGGGCCTTGGTTTGTGTCTCCATGTCCTGATGTCACACACTCTGCCTAGCAAACAGCTGTGCAACCCTCCGCTGTCAGCAACCGGACCAAGTGACCCGGCCTCATCCCAGATGCAAAATAGCATTTGATTTGCAATCAAGTTGCGGGAGCAACAGATGTGCCAGCGCCCAAGTCCCAGAGAGGATGTGATTAGCAAGAGTCCTCCCATGACTGAGGACAAGGAAGGTCCCCAAAGTCCAAACACAGTGACACGATGCCGCGCTCATGCCAGGAATGCTGCATGATCTCACAGGAGCACAGATCTCAAACCAGGCACGAACCAGACTGCAGAGCAATAGTGATCCATATGAGAACTGCTAGAACATCTCAGAGTTACATCTGTGTCTCCTTTTTCTCCCAGGCCATCAGGTGATCCTAAAAATATGACCGGTTGCTGTAGAATTCTCTAGGCTTTCCACTCGCTCTAATTCTATTATTCACAGCAGACACAGAGGAGTGTAGACAATGGGCGCAAACTATGAGTGGACATGGCATTAGCAGTCCTGTCTTTATTTTCTGAAGTAAAGGCATAAAGGGGGTACTGGGCATCTTTAAAGTGGGTAACACAAATGGAATGCAAAGATCGCTAGGTCATAATTTGCTGAGTCCTGAGAAGAAATAGTTACTTAACAAGAGATTTAGGTAAATACATCACTATTATTATTGTTATCATTTCCATTATTTTGAATCCTTTCTCTTGCCTCTGTCTAAATGTGTAGGTTGTATTAGCACATTACAAGGCATAATATAAGAGGCATTATGCCTGTGGGTGGGAAGTAAGTGGAAAGCATCACTCCCAACATGTCCTCGCTGTTTTTAAGACATTATGCTGCCCAGTGCGTGGCTCCATGGGGAGTGGGGAGATGAGGGAGCCAGATGCATTTGCACAAACAAGCCATTCCATCAGCAGTTGGCAGAGAACACACAGATTTGAGGGACCATAAATGGGGGACGTGTGGTCTGGGGAGGGGATCCTGCAGAATAACCCCCTGGATACAGTGACTGTGCTCCCAAGGCATCAGAGCATGGAGTGGGGCCCACCTCAGCCACAGTCAACTTCCCAGCAAGGCAGCCCCCTTCTTCCACCTGCAACAGGTGTGTCTGTCTGTGGCCAAGCATTTGCTCAATTCGAATCAACTTTTCATTTTTTCTTTTTGTTTAAAGCAAGACCTCAAAATGGATCACTGATTGGATTGTCTCAGACACACCTCGGCTCTCCACACCATCACGTGGGCTCAACCCGCCTCAGAAACAACACCAGACCTTGACCCTGCAGCCCCATTTCCAGATGCTCCTTCAGAAGTAGCGGGACCATCTCATCTCGTGGCCCTTCACTGACCAAAAGTACCCTGGGGCAGGATAGAGAACCACTCCCTCCCCCGCAGCATCCCACACCAACACGGAAGGGGTTAAAACGTCACCCAAACAAACACGCACTGGCACAGGCTCATTGCAACAGAACAAGATGGCAACCTCCGCGTCCTCGCCGGGAGGTGCGCGAACCCTGACCCGCGCCCCACGCAGGAACCGGACGACAGGAACGCCCAGGCTGGGGGGCAGGCGAGGGGTGGGCTCGCTGCGGAAGCGGGAAGCCCTGAGTTAACAAAGTTGCCCAGGCTGAGGTACACCCTGGCGCCCAGAAATCCTCAGGGGACAACGTGCCATGATTACGCTCATGGGCCAGTCACCCGTGCTGGTGCGGGTCATCTTTCTCAAATCCAGGGTGTGGGCCCTGCGGAACGGTGGCCGCGGCGGCGCAGCAGGGAACTGGTGTACCCAGACTGGACCAAAGGCTCAGCCAACCCCAACAGGTCTCGGCACTGGGGATGCAAGCCCCAGGCAGACGCTGGCATCAGGCCCCCGGCCAGACGTGCCGCCCTCCTCGGGTTCCCCCACGCCCCTCGCCGCCGCATTTCCCCAGCACCACCTTGGGGTCTGCTTGGAATGCAGACAGAGCCCCTTCCTCACCTCGCCGCCCCCACCCCACCCCCACACACATACACACCCTTCCCCCCTGCTTCGCACAGACACCAACCACAAGCCTAAGCAGAGGAACCACGAAGCCGCCGCAAAGTTGTGATTTGCAAATGAATGCCTAGTCCTCTGAGCCCCCGCAGTCTCCAGGCGGGCGGGTTCCGGGGTGAAGTGGGAGGGCGCCCTGCGGGCAGCACGGGAGTCTGGTCACTGCCAAAGGGTCAGAACTAGCGAAGGCAGCACCCACACACTTCCTGGCTCCTTACCGAGGTCCTCCGGACTCCCCGCCAACACCCCCTCGCGCCGCGCGCACTCACCATCATGTTCCCCTGCATCTTGGCGGTCTTAATCATCGCCTTTTCCTTCATTTTGTCCCAAGTGTGAACCCGACTCCAGGCGCAGGAAGAGTAACTTAAACCATGTCTCGGTGGAATCCAAGTGGAGACGGGAGCTGCCGTCCGGCCACGGGGTGGCGTTGGCTTTCCCGAAGATTTTCCCGGTCTCGGTCTCAGGCTTGCCCACCTGCGCCCTCCCTGCCCTCCCCTCTCCTGGGCGGATCGCAATCAACTCTCTCGGGCTGCAGCCCAGGAAGGAAAATGAAAGCTGGAGAGGAGGTCGTGGGCTGCCGGCTGCTTTAAACAAAGCGGGAGCCGGGAGAAGCGCCGGCCGTGGGACCGGCTCCCACAGCAGCGTGTCAGGCTGGCTCGCAGTCAGCGCTCAGCCCGAGACAGCGGCGTGACGGCGCTGGGAGCACTCTGGGACGGAGGCTCGGGAGCTCCTTGGGCGGGCGGCGCGGGTGCCGCGGTTCCCGCACTTGTCCTTAAGGGGGGGGGCCCCGGAGGGGCGGCGGCGGGGCCAGGGGCGGACCAGAGGGCGTGTGCGCGCGCGCAGTGCGCGTGCGCGCGCGCACACCAGGGGGCTATGCCTGGGCTGGGCTGGACCAGAAAGGCTCGGGCGCATGGAGGTTAAGGGATCCCCAACTGTTTGGGTAGAGGTGGGAATCCCTGGGCAAACAGTCTCTCCGAGGCAGACGCCCTCTCCCCGTTCGGTCGTGTGCACCCGGAGCACGTAGACTGGGTTTTACCAACACGCTCCGCAGCGATTTCCGTGGTAGAGCCGCCCCCTCATGCTCCGGGGTGACTTGGATCGCGCCAAAGGGGCGGGGAGGCTGGGGGAGCGAGGCGCGCTGTGCTCCTTGGCAGCCAGTGTGGCGAAGCCGAGAGGTGGGGGGGTGGGGGGGGCAGCGAGGGCCTGCGGAGAGGGCAGCCTATAAATCTGTTGTTTCATGTTACTAGGGGACACACGCAGCGTCTCCATGGTTGCACCAGGTTGCACGGAAATCTGCGGCTGCGGCTGCAGCAGCTCCAAAGCACCGCCACCTTGCTGGACAGCTCCGCCCGCTGGCACGCCGCCCTCGGGCTCCACTTCCCATAGGATCTCTGCCCCAGCCGCGCCCCTCACACCCCTGACGCCTTCGTTTCTGTGTATCTGATCCCAGGGGCTTCCTCCAGCCCAGCCCGCCACTGAACGGTGTGGCTCCTGAGCCAGTAGGCTTTCGCCCGAGCTTAAACCAGCTCCGATTCCACCCCAAGTGGCAAGTGGCCCAGAGACGCGCCCGGGTTCCCGGATCCCCACCCCAGGGCGCTCCCGGGACTAATCAGTCCTAACCGTGGTTTCGCCCCATCACACAGGGACGCGCGCTCCAGAGCGCGCGCACGCAGAGGATGGTCCAGTTCTCTCGCTGACCAACCCAGACTGCTGGATGAACAGATAGAGGAGGCCTCCCCACGCGGCTTCCCTCCCCAGGGCCCAGGCTGCTCTAAAACTGGGACTTTGCGTTTAAGGGCATGGGCGCAACAGGCTTGAACTCACGTTCATGTGCGCGTGCGTGTGCGTGTGCCTGTGGGGGCGGGGGGGAGAGGGGGGGAAGGATAGGGGGATGCAGCGCGCCCTCCACTGGGGGACAGTGGCAGTAGGAGAAAGCCGAAGGCTGGGAGGGGTTTGAATAGCCTATTTTTTTACATTCACAAAAAATCACGTGCAAGAATGAGTAAGACAGTTTTGAACCTGCGCCAAAGCAGAGAATTCGGATCAATTACAATAGTAATCATATGTCAATTACCCACAGTGCCCGCACACATGCATATATCATACATTACAATATATAATGTGCATTATAATATATAATATATATGACATACATCATAATGTATGCATGCAGAAGCACACACAGCAGTTGGTTTACAAGTGAAAAGTACTGTAACTGATTGTCTTAAATGGTAGATGAAGAAACAGGTGATCAAAGTTGAAAGCTTGTAAAGCAGCTGTAAGGAACGTGGATTTACTTGGAAAGGGGCAGGTGGTTTCCCTTTAGAAGCGCTGCCCTTCTGGGGTCTGCTCTCCGTGACTTTCCTGTGGAGATGAACAGGGCACAGATCATCCTTGTGCAAGTGAGTAAAGCCAAAGTCCTGAGGACCCAAAATACTGCCCATCTCATTTCTCTTTTTAACAGCACTAAGCTGTGTTTCCTGTTTGTAGTTTGAGGAGACACTAACTGGTTTGTAATCTTCACTCTCTTACCCACCCTCATCAGGGCCGGCAGTTAGAACTGCTTCGGCCAAACCTGCCTCTCCCACCATCACGTGATGGAAGGGGAGGGGAAATCAAGAAGACAGGACCAAAGGATAGTGTTTAATCGGTCATTTTTATAGCTTCCTTCAAATATCCCTGTAGATGGAAAGTGGAATGATACAGATTAAACTTTAAGCTAATAAGTAATTCTAACCCTGACCAGTGCTGACCAATGGTTAGAGCTTGGGCCACGCATGGAAAGGTCCTGGGTTCAATTCCTGGTCCAGGCTTGTACCTGAATTTCAGGTTCAATCCCGGCCCCGGGGTGGGCATGTTTGGGAGGCAACCAATTGATATGTGTCTCTCCCCCATCAATGTTTCCCTCTCTCTTTCTCTGCCCCCACTCCCACCCTCCCTTCCAGTCTCTCTAAAAATCAGTAGGAAAGATATCCTCTTGTAAGGGTTAACAAAACAATAAATAAGTAAGTAAACAACTCTGCTAGTGTGCTGAATGTTTTCCCAAAACTCCCCCAACAGCTATGGTCAAAACGATTTTTGTCTGGGGTGGTGGGATTCCCTTGCCCCTGCCTGGCCACTGGCAACAGAAAGGCCCAAGGCAGTGACGGATGGAAGGCAGGCATGAAGAAGGTTTACTCTACCAATAAAAGAGCAGAGCAACTCTGAATACTCAGTAGTGACCGTTCACTCTTGACAACCCATCTGCATTGAGCCACTGACTGTGGAATGCTGGGGAGGCCAGTGGTTTTGTCCATCCTCTCCTCCATCCTTAATTTATTATTCACTTCAGAGGCTACTGAGATTAAAGTGACAAAAGTTGAGGCCTTTGGCAGAACATTCAGTTCCATGTTGGACATCAGGTAGTATTTACAGAAGAGAGAGGACAGAAAAGAGAAAACAGGTACAGACAGATTGGGGAGCAAGAAGGAGGGCAAGATACTAAAACAAAAACAAAAAAATAGTGCTTGAAAAAGGAAGATTCTCGTCGCCATGTTGTTTGGGGTTAGTAAGTTTGTGAGAGAATTAGAGTATTTGAACATGGCATGGCCATCAGAAGGTCCCTCCCCACCCCACCTCAATGTTTTCTCCCATGTTGTACTGATGAGCAAGGACCCATCTGTGGGCAGAGGGTGTAAATGTGGTCCTACATTTACCAACAAGTTTGGCTCGTGTCTCCGGTATCTGCAGTGGATGTACTGTGTACTCTGTCTATTCTGCAAGGTGAGCATGTTTACCTCCTGATCCCCCACAGTACTGCTGTTAGGTGCCATGTTCCACAGCACCTGCATGTTTCACAGCACCTATGTCCCATCTGTGTCTGCTTAGTGTTGCTTTATGGACACTGACATGTGGGCCAAAATACATGCGCTCTTTCCTCTCCACATACTTGTCTCTTGAACACGAACAAGTGTGCTATACTACACACACAGCATACAAGTGAAGGAGCATGGGATGGGACCCTAGGTTAGACCCATGCCATGCCACACCTCTTCAGCATTTGAGGCATGTGAGGCTGACCCTCCACAACTCTGCTCCTAAGCCAATATTGCTTCTTATTCTAACTCATGTTGTCTTTTGTTGGAATTAAGAATTTTCATAAGAAGGTGTAAAGAGTATTAAACTCTTCATAGACAGCTATTTTATGCATAAGAATATCTATGTAAAAAAAGTTTTCTAAATGAGCAAACTATTAGAAAATTTAAGTTAAATATTAGAAAAATTTAAGTTTAATATGTTTTTACTGATTTCAGAAAGAGGAAGGGAGAAGAAGAGAGGAATAGAAACATTGATGAGAGAGAAATATCAGTTGGCTGCCTCCTGCCCATCCTCTACTGGGATTCAAGCCCACAACCTGGGCATGTGCCATGACCAGGAATCAAACAGAAAACCTCTTTGTCTATGGGATGATGCTCAACCGAGCCACAATGGCCAAACATATCTGTTTTACTGAAGCAATAGAGCAGAATATATTTTTTCAGGGTTCCTGTGCAACCTTTTATAAAGGAAAAATAGAATGAAAGTAATGATATAGGGAGGCCTGCAATCTGCGTTGAAGATGATGTGAACAGGCTGGGCACAGTGCCGGCATCACATGGATGTCTTGACTTCTGCCAGGGTTCTTTTCATTGAGTCTGAGCTTATATGCCCAGGAAGTAAGGAAACCTGTCAGAAACCAAACATTGTTCTTTCTAAATGGATGTAAACAGGAGGCCAGAAGGCTAGTCAACCTTAACTGCTCTGAAAGGTCAGAGCTAATCACTCACTGTTTAGTTGAAACATTGTTGGCTGAAGCAACCTCTACCTGTTTGTTTCATGTTAATTTGTTTTGTTATTTCCTGCCTAAAGGCTAGGGGTGTGTCCCAAAGCCTTAATAAAAGGGAGAAAAAGGCCAGAGCAAGTGGTAGTCCTTTACACTAGAGGAAGGCTCCTGCCTGGTCCCCCAATATTGCCAAATTAATGTTTTCTAGTCTCTCATTTCATTTGCGTGTGGCCTCCTCCAGAACCTGAACCCTGAACGGGGAACCCTGAACCATGCGGGATGTTAAAAGGGCTCCCACAGAAACCCTGGATAATTATCAGTCATCTGGCATCTTTCTCATTAACCAAGAGGGCTCAGTCCTGCGTGTTTGGGAGTCGTAAGCCCCAGTGCAAAACCATGACTGAAGTATCTATACAATACACCCCATCTCTTTCCTGCTAGAAATGCCGCAAGCATATGTTTTTACAAGCCTACATTTGACTCATTGGCTTTTCTATAAAAAAATAATCTGAAGTCAAAGCCATAATGAGTTGCCCTTTCACACCCATTAAAATTGCTACAGTGAAAAGTCACATAATGACAAGTGTTGGCGAGGAAGTGGAGACACTGGACCCTCATCCACTTTGGGTGGGGATGTGAATGTGCAGCTGCTGTGAGAACAGCCTGGAGGTTCTCAAAATGTCAGACAAAGAGTCACCATTTGGCCCAACAATTCCAGTCCTGTCAAGAAAGGAAAAAACATGTGTCCACCAAAATCCTGCACACAAATGTTTGCAGCAGCATTACTTACAATAGGCAGATGAGAGCAGCAAGCAACATGCATCCCTTAGAGAGTGGGGAGCTTGAGCTTTCTCCATTCCAGGGAGAAGGATCCACCATGAAAGGAATGACATGTGGAGGCCTGTTTTCTGGGGGGTGGGGGGGGAGGGGCACTTCTTCATGGCTTCTGCTGAGTGAGAGCCACTGGGTGCTGCTGGGCTGGAGTCCTTACGATTCCCTGGGGAAAAGATTTTCTGAGACTCACATGGAAAAACGAGTGATTTTTATTTGCGTGGAATTAAATTAAATTAAACTCTGTGTTCCCAAAGTCCCATTTCCCTGGGTCCAGTCCTAGAAGCAGTGCAGCTGGGTTCAGAGAAGCTAGATGCAAAGCCAGTGTCCAGTTGCCTTCCACATTGGAGCCAGGCCCAGCTCTGCATCAGGCTGGCTACAGCCCATCAGTCATTGTGTGTGAGTCCCCAGGGTGTGGGCCATGAGGGTAATGCAGGAGAGCTCGCCCGAGCATCAAGAGCCCCAAGGGTCCCCAAAGCACACGAGATACCAAGAGAGCAAATTCCTTTATTCGGGGGATTACATATCCCAAATTTGCAGTGATTACCTAGGACTAGATATGGGAGATGGGGGGAGGGGGTGCTATGGGTGAGGAAGCGGTTAGGTATAAGAATTTTTTGGGGGAGTGATGAAATATTCTAAAGTTAGATTAAGGTTCCCTAGTTTGTTTTGCCTAGTGGAAGGGGCATCAGCATGTGGACTGAAGGGTCCCAGGTTTGGTTCAAGTCAAGGGCACATGCCCAGGTTGTGGGCTCGATCCCCAGTAGAGGGCATGCAGGGGCAGCCAATCAATGATTCTTTCTCATCATTGATACTTCTCTCTCACTCTCTTCCTTTCTGAAATCAATAAAAATATATTTTTAAATTAGATTTATGATAATGATTGCACAACTGTGTAAACATACTAAAAATTACTGACTTGTCCATTTTAAATGGGCCAACTTTCCTGCATAAAAGTATCTATCTATCTATCTATCTATCTATCTATCTATCTATCTAAAACCCCAATATGCAAATAGACCAAACGGTGGAACAACCGAAACAACCAGTTGCTATGACATGCACTGACCACAAGGGGGTGGGGATGCGGAACATGATGGGCATCAGCAGCAGGCTGCAGAGCATGAAACATGGTAGGCATTGGCCGTGGTGGGATGGTGGAGCAGGTTAGCAGGGGCACCAGACCAAGTTGGGGCACCGTCACTGTCATTGGGGCGAGCCTTCCATGGTTACTGAAATTCTTTGCTCCTGTGTACCACAGTCCCATTGGGCACTTGCACCTGCTGCTGGCACCTGGCACTGGCCCTGATTGTTCAGCGCTGTGAGTGGATGCAAGCAGCTGCTGGCCTTGATCATCCCTCAGGGCTTCTCCACCTTCCCCTACTCCTGAGGGGTGATCGGGGCCAGCAGCCACCTCTTGTACCCTGCTGGTGCCAGAGCCATCACTTGTGCCTGCTGCCGGTGCCCAGCGCTGGTCCCAATCACTTGGCACTGTCAGTGGGTGTGAGTGGCAGCTGCTGACCCTGATTGCCCTTGAGGACTTCCCCACGTCCCCCTCCTCCTGAGGGGCAATCAGGGCAGCAGCTGCCATTCACACCCGCTGCTGGCACCAGGCCCAATTGCTCCACACTGTCAGCAGGTGCGAGCTGGGCTAGTGCCAACAGCACCTGGGAGTGGCAGCAGCAGGAGCAGGGCTGCCTGCAGACAGGGCACTGGGGGCCACAGCAGGAGGGGCCGGGTTAGGGGTGTGGAGGATGGGCTGAGACCCAACCCTGTGCCCAACACAGCCTTGTGGCCCACAGTTCCTTTCAAGGTGCACAGATTTGTATATTAATAAAACTATATAAACAAGACTGAAAAAAAGTAAAACTCTGAGAGGAGTCTGCTCTTGAAGCATTTAAAATTTAATTTAAAGAAATTAACATAGAAAATAAAAGCCATTGTAAATATAGTTATATAATTAAAAACCATGAAAATCTAAATGTGTCAAAAGATTAACAGATGTACATTTATGTAATTTAGGTAGAAATAAAACACTTAAATAAAATCCTATTGAACTAATACACCAGTCATTTCAGATAAATCCATCTTCTTATATAACCTTTTTTTTTTAAATAAATAACCGCCTTGTACTATTTGCCCATCTATTTTCTTCCTGTTGGTCTATTTATTTTGTCGTGTATTAACTTGCATGACTTTTTTAAAGTAAGAGAATTGAACCTTGATGATGTGTATGTTAAGAATATATTATTTAGCTTTAAACTTCTTTAATAGTATAATTTTTAGAGAACTATTTTCAGTTTTGTAATGCGCTAAGATTGACTTTGGCTTGTGGAGATATTTGGAGAAACGTGACATACAGAAAAGAGTACTGAGGCCATCAAATCAGTTAGCTTTTTCTTGTCAAGCACAGCCCCAGTTTAGTTTGTAATTTCACTTAGGGGGGAAACAAATAACCTGTCTACTAGAAGAAAACATTTTAGGCATCACTTAGGTACACATTCTAAAAACAAAGCAAAACACAACCCTGAGTTTAAACCGAGAGTCATCTGAGGCCATCTGCTGAGCCAGCCCTCTCCAAGGGAAGGGAGCATGCTGGTCCATTCCCAGGGCTGTGGTGCCATTGGACGAGAGGTACATGATTCCAGGTGGAGAGATGAGGTATTGGCTTGCTACCTGGGATCAGGTCTGACTCTGATGCTGATGGGCCAACATATGAGCACCACACCTTTTGCATTCCTATAGCTTTGCTGGGTCAGTAAGAGTTATTCAAGTTATAGGTACTCTTTTTCTTTGTATATTTAAACTAGAGGCCCAGTGCATGAAATTCGTGCACGGTAGGGGGGTCCCTCAGCCCAGCCTGAACCCTCTCCAATCAGGGACCCGTCAGGAGATGTCCGACTACCTATTTAGGCCCAATTCGTGATTGGGCCTAAACAGGCAGTCGGACATCCCTTTCACAATCTGGAACTACTGACTCTTAACCGCTTATCTGCCTGCCTTCCTGATCACTCCCCACTGTCCCCCTGGCAGCCTGGCCATTCCCCACTGCCCCCCAACTGTTCCCCTGGCTGCCCCCCAACTGTCTGCCTGCCAGCCTGGACATCCCCTGACGGGTCCCTGATTGGAGAGAGGGTTCAGGCTGGGCTGAGGGACCCCCCTCCCGTGCATGAATTTCATGCACTGGGCCTCTAATTTAAACCTAACTGTCCTGAAGGAAGTGGGATGTCCGGAAGATTCTGGTCACCTGATCTAATTAGCATATTACCTTTTTTATTAGTATAGATTTTATTTTATTCTTTCCAACCGCATCTACTATAACTTTATTTTGACATTTGTAATAATTTTTCTTCCTCTTCTTTTCATCTTCTTCTTTCCTTTCTTCCTCAAGTCCAACTGCACAACTTGCTGCTTCAACCAGAAGTTGAGTTTGGTGACAGGCTCTTAGGTCTGGAGATGGATAAAGCTGAGTGAAGTGGATGGGGCATCTTCCCTCCCTGCTCACTGTGAACCCAACGATTCTGGCTGCCTCTGTCCTTAGGAACTTCCTGAGAGGTCTATGTTCCCTGGCACTAGCCATACATTTGAGAAGAAAAATAAAACTTGCAGCTGGGATTAAACTGAGTATTTGGCCTGTTTTTACTGTCCTGAGAGGTGGACATAAGAAGAACAGGTGTTTGGTCTCAGCCCCATGTTCCTGCCACAGAGATCCTAACTTGTGTGGAAGTTCCTGAGGGACAGGGGTGTAAGGTGCACTTTTTGTCTCTTTTGGCCTCTGACCCCAGTTCCTGGCACAAAACTTGTAAATCCCCAGGGATTTCTGGGTGAGGCTGGTCACCAGGAGGACCTGCAATGATTGGAAGCTCAGGACTTCCTGCCCACCCTGTTCCTGAGGAGGGGAGAGGCTGGAGATGGTTGTACACCTAATCAGCCTGCATGATGGAGTCTCTGAGCCAGGGGTTGGAGAGCTTCCTGCAGGGCGGGAGGGTGTGGCGGGCTGTGTCTGGGCAGGGCAAAGCTCTCCTGGGAGCCTCCTCATTGCTCCTGCGGGATCCTTTACCCTCTCCTCTGTGATGAACCCAGAGGTAGAGGAAAATGTTTCCCTGTGCTCTGTGAGCCACTGTGCCCAATTGCGGACCTGAGAAGAGGCTGTGGTCCCTATTTGTGTTCAGTTTGGGCAGGAGTGTGGGCAGCCGCCCCCTACTGGCCACTGGCTCTGACACTATGGGCTCAGCCTCCCACCCCCCACCGTGGGGCATAGGGCTCCAGGCCAACCTGCCACTGGGTACCTGAGACTGAGAACTGCAGGGTGTGGACACATTTGCCATCAGAACTGCTTGTTCCTGGAGAGAAGGAAAAGCAGGTGTTTGCTTCGGGGCCTTAGTCTAACTGGTGCCACCAAACTCCTTTCTGTGGGTTACACCACTTGCCTAGAGTTTAATATAAAGAAAACAGTTCTATGAAACCAGTTTCATTAGGCTGGTGAGTGCACCCCTCTTGCCACGGCCACAGCACCCCTTCCCATGAGTTCACATCTGTCTCAGCCTGACAGACCCCTGCTCCACCTGACCAATGTCAGTCTCTTCCCCAGGGGGAGGCACAGGGGCACAGCCTTTCTCCTCAAACCTCCTCCTGGCTTCTGAGCTTCCCAACTCCTGTTCACTCTCCATAAACTTCCTCCCGGCTGAATCGTACCTGACAGCGCAGTTCGGGGAATGCTATTTATCTGTGGAAATACTAGACCCTTCCTATCTAATAAAGATATAATATGCAAATTGACTGTCACTCCAACACAAAATGGCTGGCAGGGAGGGCAATTGTGGGTGATCAGGCCAGTAGGGGAGGGCAGTTGGGAGGGACCAGGTCTGCAGGGGAGAGAAGTTAGGGGTGACCGGGCTTGCAGGGGAGGGCAATTGAGGGCAATTGGGCCAGGAGGGGAGCAGTTAGGCATCCATCAGGCTAGCAGCAGAGTGTTTAGAGGGTTATCAGACTGGCAGGCAGAAGTGGTTAGGGGCAATCAGGCAGGCAGGCGAACAGTTGGGAGCCAGCAGTCCTGGATTGTGAGTGGGATGTCTGACTGCCTCTATAGACCTGATTCCACTGGGATCGGGCCTAAACGGAAGTCAGACATCCCTTGAGGGGTCCCAGATTGGAGAGGGTTCAGGCTGGGCTGAGGGACACACACACACAGCTATTTCACCATTTGCTAAATGCACACAAACACAAACACACACACACACACACACGCACTCTTTGTGCATGAATTTTGTGCACTGAGCCTCTAGTTGGAATATAGTGTGTGTATGGTTAATCAATTACCATTTATTTCTATGAAGCCATTAGCAGATATGTCCCACTTAAAAAGCATGGCCATGCAGACAGTTTTAATTCTGAGGTTGCAAATTGTGTTAATTAGAATTTTCAATACTTTTACAGCAAAGCCTTCATTTTTATGCATATAAATTATGAATATGTTTATGGTTTGTGATAACTATTATTAATAATAATATTAATCCAATTGCCTTAAATTTGTGTAAGTTTTTCTTCTAATATGGAAAATTAATTTACCTAAGACTTTCTAATTGTGTGCATACGATTTAAAAAGAAGTGTTATCTGTGGTAACCAACTGGAGCACTTAGCAAATGGTGAAATAGCTAAAAGGACATAACTGCATGTCTGATCTGGGGAAACTAATAAAAATGCAATTTTGTAACACCTGCTACTTTACTAAATGTCTCAGTCATGCTTTTAAAATCCCATCTTCCACATCATTGAAATAGGGGAAGCAGGCACATAGCAGAGTGTCTCCCCGCGCCCCCCCCCCCGCCCCCAGCTGTCTGTGCCCTGTGTGCCTGAGCTGCCATGTGCAAGTTGCCACTGCTGGCAGCCGTGTCTGTGGTGAGGAAGGAGGGAATGAGGCCCCTGACAATGGGAAAGTCTGGGGCTCCCGAGGGATGCTGCACAGCCTCCGCCCCCCACCCAGTTCAGACCCATGGGGACAATGGCGAGGGTGTGGTTTATGGGAAAAGAGATGCCCGCAGGATGTCAAGGTACACTCACACCAGGAAATGGGGGGGGTGGGGGGGACAGTGGGATAAAGGGCATTTTTCTCCGGTGTAGGCAAGATTGGGGAACTCCAGAGATTGTACTGCCCTGTGGCTAGTGCCTGGGGAGCCATTCCCCTTCCAAGGCAGGCAGGGGCTGGAGCCAGGGCAGGGATCATGCCCAGGGAGGATGGCTGTGGGTGGAGGGTGCCTTCAGCTGCAACCTCATACCCCTCCCCTCCAGCACCTGCAGGTGCCCCACTGGGCAAGGACCTGCCATGCGAGTCAACCTCGGGGCAGCCGGGCAATGAGCGGGGAGAAGGTGGGAGGCACCAAGATGGTCAGAGGGGCCTCTCTACAGCCCACATCCCTTGGTACCCGGGATCCCTGGAGCCTAAGCGTGTAACACCTAAGTCTCCATGTGTCAACATTTAGGCTGTGGTAGTTCCATTCCTAAACCGTTACCAGCTGGACACGAGCCGTCCCAGCCCCTGGCAGAGCCAATGGTTTGTAGGGTGTCATGCAAACAGTAACTTGATGAGTGGGGACACAGGCAGGCCCTGCGCTGTCCGGTGCCACCCTCCCCAGCAGGTGCTGTGCCTCCAGCACAGATGGGACACGGGAACTTCACTTTTTAGCGGAAGAGCTCAGAGCTCGCATGTTTGCCGTGGCCTTGCTGCCTGGTCCAGCCTGGCTCTTTGACCGGATGTGGGGTCTGCTCATGGGCTCCTGGGCACCTGGGACTGTGCAGCATCCCTCGGGAGCCCCAGACCTCCCCATTGTCACTGACATGTGCACGTGGCCTCATCACGTTCCCTGGCATATCAGCCCCCGCCCCCGCCCCCCGCCCTGTGCTGAGTCCTCGCCAGGCCCAGCTCTGAGCCAAGGTTGCAGTGTGTCCTGAGCCTGTGTTGGGTGCATAGTCAGGTTGAGTCAGCTGGGGCTGCTGATACCGTCACGGGCTGCGCATTCTGAACAGGATGTGGGGTCTCTCCCACGCGGAACCTGGATGGCCAAGATCAAGGGGCTCCGTCAGGGTCTGCAGAGGGCATGCCTCCAGTCGTCTTGGCTTGGCTTCGTCCTCCCAGTGAAGACTAGAGAGAGGCAAGCTCTTCTGACCTGCCTGGGGCACTGAGCTCCACCCTCAGGGCCTCCTCGGCCCATAGTCCCTGCCAGAGGCCACCTCCTCACACCGTCACACTGGGGCAGGGTTTCAACAGAGGGGTGTTGAGGGGACACAATATTCAGTCCCTGAAAACTCTCCATCAGTCGTGGGACGGGATATCTCCGTCTCCAGCTGGACCTGCTACCGGTGAGACAGAGACATCGTTGGGCCATGAGATATGTTCTGGTCTGTTCTACGGATGCATCCTCATTCCCAGGCCGCATTCCCAGCGGTAAGACCCAGCTGACTCAGAAAGGCTGAAGATGTACACTCTCCCCTCCGGGTGCTTTCATACAGCCAGGGAGTTCTGAGCGGCAAAGCAGTCGTGGGGTGTGACTAGCATTTGCTTCACCAGGCTCTGTTTGGGGCTGAAGGAAAAAACCCAGGTCCACACAGCAGCAGGTGGGAACTCCATGAATGAGTTCAGTGGCTGAGCCCACCCAGCAGCAGGAAACACCTGGGCAGGTGGGGCTGTCCCAGGAAGCAAAGCCTTCTGGGAATAGAGGACTCAGAATGACATAATCCCTTGAAGCCTCTAGTCTAACCTGGGGCCTCAGGGGTGGGAGGCAAGATCACAGAAGGAGATGCAGGGAGGAGGGCGCAGGACGGTTTCCCTGGAAACAATGACTTGGCTGCAGCAGGGCCAGCCTCCAGGAGAGGTGCCCAGACTCAAGACAGGAACCTTGTTCCCGGTGGCCATACTCCCTTCCACCAAGTCTTCCTCACAAACCTTGTGGCCTCGCATCTACGGTCCACCAGTTCATGCTGACTCCACAAGTCTTTCAACTGATTGCATCGGAAGTTATCTTGACCTTTCCAAGCAAGAAGAAGAAACAACTAAAAGTGGAAAACCTGGAACCCAAGCCAGATGGGCACACCTCCTACCTTGTCCTTAGAAGACATGTGTCAACAACTAATCAGAATGAGAGGGGACGATGGAAAGTATGTAAATGGTGCCTGAAAAATGCTCACATCGATGCACTTATCGCGCAGAGAATCTTGGAATTCCCTGAGAAGGTGACTGATGTTTTTATTCACTTTTTCTACTTCAGTGCTGGTCTGCATGTACAGAGAGGACAATGTGCTTGGAGCACAACCCAATGACCCAAGACTTCAAATGTGTGGTCTTGTGCTCAGTGAGGCCTTAGTTCTATGCTGACCGATCTGAATTACACCAGGCAAACAAACATCTCCACAGCCACCATCTCCATAGCCACATATTTACAAGAAGGCATCCTAGGGATGTGCTTATATGCAAGCATCGAGATGAGTCTGGATATAAAGGCTGTTTTGCATTCTCCTTAGCTTAAGTGACGTCTTAATCCTGCATCCACAGTGGGTGCTGGCAGTGAATGACAAAACATCCTTCAGGCGGACTTAGCATTCAGAGTCTGTCCCCAGACACTCACCATGGGGTTGTAGCTCTGGTCCAGAGTCACAGCAAGGAAGCTGTGAGCAGGCGCTGGGCAGAGAGGGTGTTTGTCAAATGGTAGAAACAGCTCCTTCCTGATGGAATTTCAGATTTTGTGTTGACCTTAGCAGTTTAAATATTGACTGGGACAATGAATGTCAGCAATTTTACACACACACACACACACACACACACACACACACACACACCACAAACACACGGAGAGAATTTCTGCATTCTAAGGACACACATATTAATAGCATACATTGGAATTAAGTCCAATACTGTCTAAGTAACTGCACTGGGTTTTGCTTAACCTGTTCAAAAAGGGAAACTATTAAGAATTTTAGGTGAATGTTTTTGGGACCTAAAAATGTGGTTCTTAATAAAACAAATTACTTCCATTCTAAAACCCTCCTTCAGAACAGAAAAGGAATTACTTGGGTGCCAGTACTGCATCTGTCACCAATGCTTTCTAAACCCTTGTAAAAAGAGAGAGAGTAAGCAGGGGACAGAGTCCATCCTTGTTCAGGAGACTGCATACTCTGTGTTTGACATTTTCAGTGAAGAAGTTCTGATCCAGGTGACCCTGACTTGTGTGAGCTGGTGTCACCTGACATGAAGCTCCCCAGTGCGGAGAGCTCCAGCCTCTTGGGGACCCCAGCCCTGGACAGAGATACACAGAGGCCCTGGACATCTTGAAAATGAGCTCTGGGTGACTAACAGGAAGAAAGACACTGTCAGTCACTAGCACTGGAGTCTGAGGTAAGTATTCTGATCAGCTAGCAAACTTATTAGTGTGGTCCCTTGAGAACAGACATGGGTCCTGCACCAAGGGTAGGACAGATGGGTGAGTAGGCAGATGGGGACCCACAGTGAACAAGTCCTCTAACGTTAGCTTCTGCTCAGGGCCATCTCTCTGATCACACCCAATACCCCAGATTTGCATTAATATTTTTTTCATCCAAAATAGCATGAATGAAATACTTTGGCTCATTTGGGGAAGACTATATACTCTGAACAATTCTAGACACTGTTGGGAAAGAATGAGTGTGAGTAGGAATGTGAAAATAGATATAACCCAAACCATAAGAAATAGTGATAAAGAAAACAGTGTGGATCCAGAAGAGACCTGGGCAGTGTAGTGGACAGACCCGCAGGGGTGCCCTGCCTCTGCTGCAGGTGCTCATGGGCTTGTGTGGCCCATTCTCCTCAAGGTGGAGGACCTGGGGTTGCTTGTAACCACAGAGCACGACCAGTGCAATGGGTGTGTGTGATGGACCACAGAACCTTTTGCCATCCGTCCTCTGCAGAATGGCTCCCTCTGGCTTTGAAGATGCCAGCTGCCAGGTGTGAGCTGTCTGATGGAAGGAGGCACACACAGCAGAAATGGAGCGCCACAGTCCAACAACCACCAGGAACCGATTGTGGCCAGTGAGCAATGAGCTTGGAAGCGGTTTCCTCCCCTAGGAAGCCTCAGATATGACCATGGCCACAGCAGATGTCTGCAGGACAGGCTGCGAGGCCCTGAGCAGAGTGGCCAGGACACCGTGTCTGGATGCCTGACCCACGGACACTGAGAATAAACATGTGTTGGTGAAGCCACTCAGTGTGGCAATGCTGTTAGACAGCAACAGAAAACAGTAGAAGGGGGAAATGTACCCCTGAAAAAAAGAAAATACAAAATAATACAGAAGGAATACATCCCCAAATATTAATCCCCCCAATAATTACTACTGGGTCCAAAATATATCTATTCGGTTGCAACGGTGTTGTTATAAACAGAATAGAAATTAACTTTGAATTCTCATTTGGTAGAAAAGACACCTAAAATGACCTAGGAAGGCCCAGCTGGCATGACTCCATTGGATGGACGTCGCCCCAGGCACCAGGAGATTGCAGGTTCCGTTCCCTGTCAGGGCACATGCTCAGGTTGTGGGCCTAAT
>JAAGEH010000327.1:262429-316715 GCA_011751065.1 Lasiurus cinereus | reverse complement strand
TGCACAGCCAACAACTCAGGTGCAGACAGCTTCCCTGGGGAATCAAACGCTTAAAAGATCATTAAAACCAATTCTTCAAAGATGGCGGGGGGGGGGGGAGGGGGGGGGGGCGGGGAGGGACGGGGGGGTGGGGGACAGGGCGGAGACTTCCCAAGTCATTTTGAGCCCATCACACCCTGAAGCCAAACTAAGATGGACAGGTTATGTGAGTCCATTGACACGAAATGTTCAGACGAGGTAAACAGAGACAGAGAGCAGACTGGGCTGCCGGGCACAGGCTGGGGGTTAGGGGGTTACAGCTGTAAGGACAGTTTCTTTTGGAGGTGATGCTCAAAATTTTATGTCCTAAAATGGGCTGGGATGATGGTCGCACAGATCTGTAAACATAATAAAAAACCACTGAATTATACACTTTAAAAAAACATAAGAAAATGAGGCATCTTAACTTAAAATCTAAAGAAACTACCCAATCCCTACACATTGGACCCCAGGATACAGAAAAGCGTGGAATTACTGAGTAAAATGTGTGTGCCACTGTCTACACAGACAAGCTAAATTAGGAGACTATCCAGAGACCTGGCCAGTGTGGCTCAGTTGGCTGAGCAGTGTCCCATGCACTGAGAGGTCCCTGGTTCGATTCCCAGTCAAGGCACATGCTCAGCTTGTGGGCTCAATTTCCAGTGGGGGGCATACAGGAGGCAGCTGATAGATGTTCTCTTTCCCTCTTTCTTCCTCCTTCTCTAAAAGTTCAATAAAAACATATCTAAAAAAACTAAAACTAAACTAAAAATAGAAGAATATCCACAAGAATGTATAGAAATAAAAATATAAAAACCAAGAATAAAACCTTAAAGGCCGGCTGTGGCAACACGTACAAAGCGTAGCCTGGAGAGAGTCAGGAAGGACCATGTCAGTGTGGACAATTCTGATTCCATAATGTGGCATCCCTTGTACCAGCCCCTGCCGTTCCCCGCCTTCCCCTAGCAACCCTGGGAAAGAGTGCAGCACAGCTCATGGCCCTGGAGAGCTCGTAACTGAAGGGTAAGCTGCGCCCCCAAAGGGGAGGACTCCAGTGGGAGCCATGTTCAAACAAATGACGAAGGCAAATCTCTTCCTCACTCACTACTATGAAGGACTATCCAATGGCTTAACGGTTTAAAAGTAATGATGAAGTTACTAAAAGACTACAAGAAAAATAAGGTAAAATTTTAGATAATTTTAGAGTAGAAAGGCAGTTCTTAAACATGAATGGACAGGCAAACACCACCAAAAAATGATTAAACACAAAATATAAAAATAAAAATTCTGTATCTCAAAAAAAGAGAGAAAACTAGAAGGAAAAGAATAGTCAATATAGGAATATTGCATTATTAAAACTGAAATATTAATTACTAATCAAATATATTAGTCAAGAATGATAAAATAGAAATAAATACAATGAAACAATATAAAATGAAAATAAAAGCAATAAATGCAAATTAAACAATAATGAAATATCTGTCAAGGCAGCACTAAATTATTGGGGTGCAGGCAGGTTTAGCTGTTTCTATGTACACTACTTCCTGGACTAGAAACTTTTGTAACCTCTGTGGAGGGCAAATTTGCAAAATTGATCAAAAGTCAAATATGTGCACTTGACGTTCACTTCTAGGAAAATACATTTAGGCCATAAGCTCTTACTTTAATCTAGCTACATTCTAGGCAACTCCCCCTCCTCAAAGAACTTTGTTCTTCCCGTCCATTTGACCACCAATAAGAAGACTGTGATATACTAAACACGTCAGTCATGTGCCGTTAAAAGCACATGGTGGCAGTTACTTTGCTGTGGAAGTTTCTTTAGCAAGATAAGCACCTGGCATAGAGAGAGATAAACCGCCGTCCACCCCTTCCTTGAAGTGTATGAATCAACATAGCCCCTCCGCACTGCTCCCATCAGCCTCGTCCCAATCTGCTCAGCCCACTTTGTCAAATCTCTTACTCAAGCGAATGCTTAGAGCATTTCTTTTTTTTTTTCCCCAGCTGATTCTGGTTGCTTTAAGATTTATGCATTTGTGTGCAATATATAAGTGAACTGTAAAAAGACTTTAAAATGTGGGCAAGACCAATTTGGTTTGAGTCGTTCTTGCAAACCCACTGGACTCAAACCATGATATTGTTTAAGGACACACAAATTTTCCTGGCGATACAGAGCTCCCCTTCAATTTGTATTTGGAAAATTGAATACAATGCCTCATTCATCACAAGGAAAATGAGTTTGCACAGCCTGAACTCAGCATTTGGGATGGGGTGAAAATGCAGAGTAGGCAGTCAGTGCGGCAAGATGGTTGGAAGGAGGTCCCTCAATTACTCAGGTCATTTGTCACATGTGAACTGAGACCTTCACTGTGAAACTTCCTGGAGATTAATCATGGAATGCAGTGACTTTCAAACTAAGACTGCACTTTGTGGATAAGCACTGTAAGAGAAGTCTTTAAGACCAGAATGCATTCCTCCAAAGTGTTTTTGCACCATGGTTAAGTAATCTCCATCACTCTGTAGGATTTATTAAGACAAAGGTTAGTAGCATCAGTGATCTGATGAGAGTGTGGCTGGTGTTTCATTTCATTATTAGAGGCCCAGTGCATGAAATCTGTGCAAGGGCCTTGGCCCCCTCTGCCTCAGCCCCTGCCCATTGTAGCTTTGTCCAGAAGGAAGGACATCTAGTCTAATTAGCATATTATGCTTTTATTATTATAGATATTCAAGGGCACTTCCATCCTCTGAGGCTCCCGCCACAGCGCCCTGAGAGCTGCTGAATGGAGCTCTGCTCTCTGTCCTCACCTCACTGGTTGTTTCTCTTATGGAAGGAAGTATTTTAATCTGACATCCCATCATCGTTGGGCACCATTCACCTAATCCAGTGGTTGGCAAACTCATTAGTCAACAGAGCCAAATATCAACAGTACAATGATTGGAATTTCTTTTGAGAGCCAAAAACCAACTTCTGCTCATGGGCCACAAAGTTTCAATCACATTGTGCGTGCGCACCCGCACATGGTATTTTGTGGAAGAGCCACACTCAAGGGGCCAAAGAGCCCACATCTGGCTCTCGAGCCGCAGTTTGTTGACCACTGACCTAAAGGATCAGGGCCCTGTGAAGTGCACAGCCCCCTGACAGCTTTCTGCTACTGGTTTTACCCGCTTGGCTCAAAGAAGAAAGATTCTGTTGACCTTGACAGTGGCCATCCTGTTCTATGAAGACTCAGGAATAGGGTCTGCTATCACTCAAGGCAAGCAGACCGACCACCCATCCAGGCCCTTCTGATGAACACTCACTGAGACATAGGCAGAAACACATGCTGGCCCTTCTCAAGGTCAGCCCCCTCAGCTCTAGGTCAGTTCCCTCACTCAGCTCAAAGTCAGCTCCCTCAGCTCAAGGTCAGCTCCCTCAGCTCTAGGTTGCTCCTTTGCATTGCATCTCAAAGACAGTGCAGCTCTGATTATTCTTTTCCATGTCACTTTCTTACACAAAGCAACAGGCTACAACTTTCATTTCAAGGATAAGTACTATCCATTATGTGGGAGACATTGGCAGAAGCATCAGGAGCAGAATATTTTTTAAAGAATGTATCCTGCCCTCGGGAACTGTCCTATCCAATACCAAAATTAATGCAAATACTGCAACTGAATTCCAGGGTAAAATACATGAATTACTTTAAGAAAAGCATAAGATTTTTCACCAGAGGGTTAAACATATTTTAATTGAATTCTCCAATTCTATGATTTCACATTATAGACCTAACATTATATGCAGATCCTTCCTGGGCTGGGGGATGCTGGGCAGGGTGTCCTGTTCTTTGATAGTTTTATGCGATGAGTAATTGAGGGCAGTAATTGAAGTCACCACAATCCCATCAGTTCTCGGAAAGTTTGGTGAAGCAAGCTGGAGTGGGTCTGGTACTAAGTTTCAGAGCAGATTCCATTAAAACAGGCATCTGTTTCTTTTATTAAACACTAAAAAGTAAGCCTTGCAACAAAATGAATAGACATTGAGAACATTATGCTAAGTGAATAAATCTGAACAAGCTAAGAAGTATATGATTTCACTCATATATGGGATATACTAGTAAAGCTGAAACTCATAAACACAAACAGCAGTGTAGTGGCTGCTAGAGAGAAGGGGGTGGGAAAAAAAGAAGACCCTAATATAAAGTGACAAGAGAAGATTTGATTTTTGGGTGGGGGCACACAGTGCAATATATAGATCTTATAAAGAAATCCACACCTGAAACCCACATGCTCATGTTGACCAATGTTACCTCAATGAATTAATTTTTTAGAAAGGACAAAGAAAACAATTGTTAAGGTGTGGTTTATGGCCCAGAATGTGGTCTATCTTGATGGATGCTCCATGCAAGCTGGAGAAGAATGTGATTTTTGCTGTTGTTCAATGATGTGTCTGTAGATGTCAATGACATCTAGTTGATGGATGGTGTTGTGTTCTGCTCTGTCCTTGCTCATTTTCTGCCTGCTGTATCTGTTCATTTCTAATAAGTGGGTTTAAAATCTAAAATAATAATAATAATAATAATAATAATAATAATAAACCTGGCATCTGGTGTAAAAGTTGCCCATTGTACGAAGTCCAGGAAGTGACGACTCATGGAGCTGTCCCTGTTGGCCAGAGACCCAGACCAGCTGTGAGTTTCTAAAAGATCATGAAGGTCTTCACTTTGTCAACATCTGTATTTTTATGTCTGATGTAGACCTGTGGTTCTCAGAGCAGGACCCGCAGCAGCACCCTCATCTAAAGTTGGAAATGCAGATTTGGGGGCCCCAGCACAGACTTAGAGCTCCTGAATCAGAAATCCTGGATGGGCCCCAATAATCTGACTGTAACGTAGCCCATAAGTGTTTCTGATACATGCTTGAGTTTGGGAGCCACTAGGTCCCTCAACCCATAATTATTTGGGTATCAGGATGCAATTCACTTGCAGGATTCTATGGGGGCCCACGCTCCATATGCCTGAGACAGCTTGTGGGAACCCCTTTCATGTCCCGCATGGTTCAGGGTTCCCGTTCAGGGTTTGGGTTCTGGAGGAGGCCACACACAAATGAAAAGAGACTAGAAAAGTATTAATTTGGGAATATTGGGGGGCCAGGCAGGAGCCCACTTCTAGTGGGAAGACTACCCACTGCTCTGGCCTTGCTATCCCTTTTATTGAGACAATGGGATACACCCATAGCCTTTAAACAGGAAATTCCAATAACAGAAATTTATGTAAGACAAACAGGTGGAGGTTGCTTCAGCTAACAATGTTTCAACTAACCAGTGAGTGGTTAGAGCAATTAAGGTTGTTGACCAGCCTTCCCAGTTTCCTGTCCAAATCATCTTTCTATTAGTGAGACAATGTTTGGTTTCCGGCAACTGCTGAAAGAGTGCAGAGCCTGCCTGAGAGGAAGTGTCTCCACCTGTGACCTGTGGTTGGCTGCAAGGCCCAGGAGGCAGGACCGCGTCCTGGTGCAGCAAGGTCACCGTCTTCCCTACAGTCTTCAGGCTCCTTGCTCCACTGCTCACCACATTTCCCCCTCATCCATTGGAAGCCTGACATGCTCCAACGCCTGGGCATGTATTTCACACACACATACACACACACACCTGAGAACCTCAGAGACAACTAATGATATAAGGCCTTATCATTTGTGGGTTTTTTCAGTCTTTTATTATTTTATTATGTCTTTTATTTTTAAATATAAGTGGTATGTATTATATTAGTTATGTTAGCTTCAGGTGTATAATATAGTGACTCCATATTTTCATACCTTACAGTGCGGTCACCTGTATTTGTGGTGCATTTAATCTGCCAGATTAGAGTAATGACTGGTTTTTTTTCCTATCAGTGCAACTAGTAAAGGAATTCACAGCTCTTGCTCTTAATCTATCTTCTTTAAAGGGAGAGAAAAAAGCAGAAGGGTAATATTATAGACTAGAAGCCCGATACACGAAGATTCATGCTAGAATGGGCCTTCCTTTCCTTTTCCACTCCAGCTCACCTTCCCATGCTGTCCAGAGGTGGGGATGGAGGGTGGTGTGTGTGTGTGTGTGTGTGTGTGTGTGTGTGTAATGCCTGTGTCGTTGCCATGGTGACAACGCAAGCCTCCTGCCCACCCTCGTCAATCAGCACCTGTGTATGCAAATTAACCTCCATCTTTGTTGGGTTAATTTGCATATCACTCCTGATTGGCTGGTGAGTGTAGTGGAGGTATGGTCAATTTATATCTTTTTCTATTATTAGGTAAGACAAGTCAGTATCCCAGGCTTTCAAGGCATCATGAGGAGCAGACTTGTCACTCGGACCCACAGCATCAGCCCAATCTGGGAATCTTTTAGAAACAAATTCTTGGTCCACATCCCACAGCTTCTGGATTGGAAGCCGGGGATATCTTATTTAACAGGTCCGGAGTGATGCTTAGGGCAAGCTGGGAGCTGCTGGGGCTGAGTACTGAATGTTTTTCCAAAGCTCCTCACAATGGGAATTTCCCAGTGTGCACTGGGGGGAAGTTCATCTATAAGCTAAAACAATCAGAGCAATACTATGCACTGTTTTAGTTTGAGTTAAAGAAATGCCATCCTGCAGCTAAATCAGCCACAGGCAGAATGTGTGCTCTGAGTTTCTTTTTGTTGTTACAGGTTATGGAATATTTTCCACTTCTACCAAGAAGCAGGGTTGCAGTAGGTGACACTAATACTTGACATGAGCTCTCTCCTTTGTTTCCATCAGCACGTTCTTGGCGGCTTCCGGGCACCTCTGTTGCTGAGTCCTGCTGCCCACCTTTGTGCTCCGTTTCTCATTAGTTACCTCTACCTTGCTCAACAATCACAATATAATAATACAGCTCTCACTCTCTCCACCTGACGGTTAGGGGCCCAATTCATCTCCAGGTTGGTGACCGCTTGCTGATTCCCACTGCGTCAGTGGTCCAGAGTTGCTGAAAAGCAAGGAGGGGTGGGGGGATAAAGCACAGGCCAGGGGAAAGCCGCTGACCTGCAGCCCAGCCTCACACCGCTCTCCCTGCTGTGACCCCACACTCCTCTCAGCAGCCATTCTGCCCCTCAGATGCAGCGTTGGGACTAACTGAATGCAGGTGCGGGTGAGGGCTGGGCTTGGCTGGGCCTGGACACCCTTGCTCAGCTGCTGGGTGACTGGTGTGAGTGCTACAGCTTATCCTGCAGACACGGCGTCCTGCCTGGGCAATGGCACACCGCCCTGTTTACTTCGCCCTCCGAGGCCACCCCAGCCTTTCTTTTGCCAATAGTTCCCTTCCCAAAGGATGCTCGGTACTCGCTGGGTGAGGGGGCCACAAGCCATGAAATGCATGGCATTTGGGCAGGTTTTCACTGGCCCTCCACACATTCAACAGGATAGTAGAGAACTGTCTTTGCATCGGTGCTGACATTTATATATTCAGGATGGGAAAGGGGTTCGAATTACATGTGTCTCCAAGAGAGGCATCAGGGCACAGGTCTGAGCTTGTGTGTTAGACAAATCCGAGTCTAATCCCTGCATCCCCTCTTTGTCAGCTAGTGAGTTCAGTTAAGTTGTGTGAGCCTCCATTAAACAACAACAACAAAAACTAAACCTTGAAGTAATAAGATAGCAATACTAAATGAATTAATTTTGTAACACCGTGGTGTAACCTGACAGTCCGTAGTTAATGGATATTACCAGAAACACCTGGAAGAAACCCAGAAACCATTTTCTCATGGATGCACAATCCTCACCACCTGCTGTAATGACAGCTTCCTCACTTGGGGAAGGAAACACCTCAAACATGGTCATTTTCCTTCAGGGAACCCTGTTTCACCTCCAGCCTTTGGGAGTGTCTGTGCTCTAAGGAGAAACACTATCACCTCTCGCCTTCTGACCTTAATGTTTATAAGCAGATGCTTTCTGGTTGGTATGGACACATGAGTTCCCAGGGTGGGACTGGCTGGGCTGTGTGGGTGTGGCCAGGACAGGACTGCAGCTGGCCCAGGGCTGGCCCATAGGCTCCCAAGCAGCGGCTCAGCAGCATCTGAGACAGCGGTGATCCAGGCACCTTTGATCTCGCAATCACCTGGACTCTGTGGCGGCTTGAAAGGGAATTCCAAGTGCACCTACGATTTGCTCACCTGGCGGAGCCCAGGAGTTGGTGACTTGGAGGAAACCCCGTGACTTGAGGGAACCCCTTTAAGTGTTAAACTGAAATGACCGCAATCTACACAGCACTGCCCCATGGAGACTACAAGCCACATCCTCGCAGAGATGGTCTGGCCAGCAGCAAGGTAGTGGTGAGCGCCAAAGCCTAATGGCCAGTATTGAGAGAAAAAACCTTAAAATGTATAAAATGTAATCCACTGTGTTTCTGTAACCTGAGAACTATGTTGGCAACTTAGCACCTTGGTCTTGGGGATGGAGCCGGTGTCTGCTGTTAAAGAGACCCAGGAAAGTTAAGTTACAGAAATTCTGCCATGGAGGCCTGGGCACTTCCATGGTTGCGTTCCAAACAGAGCAGACCGCTACCTCAGACACCACAGTCTAAGATCCACACGCAGGCTTCTGGGGGTGCTGTTCTTCTCCCTAGACGGGCAACGTTGCCCCTCTCTTCTCACTGAACCTTTGCTCAAATGCAGACCCAAGCCTCAGGGACACAGGTGATGATTTCATGTGTTGGTGAGCATTGGCTCTGGCACAGTGAATGCCACCCCATCCCCTATGTCTGAGTCTGTGCAGCACTAAGTGTGCAGGTGCCTAGATTCCTGCCCACAGGACACAGCCTCCTCCACAGGCTGCAGGCTTATATTTTCACTCCTGACAGGACACAGGCATTGGCAGCAGGCTGCTGGAACCATGAGTGGAGGAGTAGAATTAGATGATGCTCAACTAAAAGGAGGGGACTTCAGGCTACATTTCCCTGCACCCTAAGTCCCCTGTCAGCACCTCACCTCCCTCTGAGGCATATTTTGAGCTCTACCTCCTGAGGGTCTCCTAGCCTGAGGTCCTTAATGGCATGGGTCCATGGCAGGTGCCATGGTGCGACACCTCCCTCACCAGCCATCTATGTGCAGAGTCAGTGACCTCGGAGTCTAGGCTTCCCTGAGGCAAGTGACCAGCATCCTACCCACCTGCCTCTCCCTTTACTCCCAGATCTGCCCTCACAACCTCGTATCTAGGGGCTTCAGTTCTCACACGGTTTCATTCCTGAGTGATAGCAAGTACGGAACACTAATCCAGAGCTACTAGGACTCCTATCTGTTCGTTGGTTACTCCTACTTTGTAAAATGAATAAGAGCAGAAATGATGGCTGAGGTGACGTGGCAGGCCAGTTGTCACTTGCCACCCAAAGTTGTGGTCCCTGAGAACTGAAATCCTACCTGGATGAGGTTTGGCTCCTGCAGCTGAAGCTGTGCTTGGAAGGGGCGCTGAAGTGGATGAGCCATAGGGTGTAAGGGGGCTTGGATGTGAAACGCCCGTGGTGCGATTGCCTTCCAGCAGGGGGCAGACTTTGCCTGTGCGTTTCCAGGCAGACAGCCTTTCACAGTGGAAACATTTCCACATTGGCACTAATCATACCCATCACCAAGTCACCTGTCTGGCATTGTGGTAAAAATTGTATGATGGCCGAGACCGGTTTGGCTCAGTGGATAGAGCGTCGGCCTGCGGACTGAAAGGTCCCAGGTTCGATTCCGGCTGGGGGCATGTCCCTTGCTTGCGGGCACGTTTCCACTGTGGGGCGTGCAGGAGGCGGCTGATCGTTGTCTCTCTCTCATCGATGTTTCTGACTTTCTATCTCTCTCCCTTCCTCTTTGTAAAAAATCAATAAAATAGATTTTTTTAAAAATTGTATGATGAAGGAAGGAAACTGGTAAGGAACAAATCAATTCAGATTTCACCCACTCATTCACCTCTGGGTTCGTTAGTCACACCTATTACATTTGTTTTGTGTGCACATAACAACCGGGACCCCTTCCTGTCACACTGACCAAGAGAAGGACTTCTTCCCTGTAGGTTTATCTTGCCCTCCCCCTTTCTTCTCATGCCACTGTCCACAGGTTGCCAGGTGCCCGAGGTCACAGCCCACAGGGCACTGGTGTCTGGGTAGCCTAGAGAGCCCAGGCTCATGGTGATTGCAGGAAAATAAAGACGTTCCACCTTTATTCACCTAACTCATTGGAACTGAAATTTTGCACTAATGGAGCTACTTGATGTAACTGGATGTACATTGACTTGCCACAGAATCTCTCTGTGTGGAAAGATAGGTTTCCTTCCTGCTGGCTGCTTTATTTATAAGGAGATTCATGTGTGGGTATAGTCCCTAGGCCTGGCCTGTGATCAGGGTCATCTCCTTCAGCTGCCCCCAGCCGGCTCACCCCCATTGCCACCTACTCCCAGTTCCCAGTTCACCATTGGGTGATCAATGCCTGACTGCGGGAAGGGGAGGTGGTGCCAGATGGGACCAAGAGGTGGTCAGTGCGCCTCATAGTGACTCCAGTGGTCTTTCTGCCATTAGGCTCAATTTGCATGTTACCCTTTTATTATATAGGATAGAGGCCTGGTGCGTGGGTGGGGGCCAGCTGGCCTGCCCTGAAGGGCGCCTTAGATTGGGGTGGGAGTCCCTGCTGGGGGACAGGACTGGCCTGGGCTTGGGGCTACTGTGGGTTTGCAGGACAGTCACAACCCCAATCGGGGGGGGGGTCACCACTCGGGAGTGGGGCCAGCCTGGGCAAGGAGCCACAGGTGGTTTGCAGGCTGGCCACACCCCCATCTTAGACAGGAAGTACGTCTGGAATGACATCCGGTATATCCAGTCTAATTAGCATATTACCCTTTTATTAGTATAGATTATCCAACAGGCAAAGGTGCCCACTAAAGTTCCAATGTTGCAGTAAACACGGCTTGCAGACAGTCCCTCTAAAAATGGCCTCTCATCTTATTGAGCCTCAGTTTACCCAACTGACAAATGGAGGCAAAAATGCCCATTTTGACCTCTGTATAATATTGTCTCAAGAATCAGAGGAGCCAGTATCTGTGCATCGCTGTGTAAACTAGAGGTGATTGCAACCACAGTATTGCCTTATGAGGACACACTGCCAAGCACTTCATTCTATCACTTGATCTTTAGAATAACCGACTCCTTTCACAGGTAAAGGAATTGTGATGCAGAAAATTTTGTTTCAGAAACTGATCCCCAGAAGATTGCTCAAAGATTGTTGACATAATTATCACAGAAAGACATTAATTTGCCATGGTTTTCCTCAACAGCCTTTTAGAAGTCCTGAGGAGATGGATATGCTCACATTATAACCACCATACTGAGAGTTCAAGCTATGAGGGAAAGTACGATAGCGATCGTAGGACAGTATGTGGCATGGAAAGAGGTGTGGTGGGGCTTAAAGGATGCAAAGAGAAAGGAAGTGCATGAGCCAGGAGGGGAGACAGGTAGATGCAGGCAGGTTACACTTGGGTGGAAATCTCAGTGCCTGTGTCAGGCTCACAGATTTATTTAGAATCATGTGTACAAGACTGTGGCATAGACAGATCACAAAGCCAGGCCCATAAGTTGGGCTCCTCTCTTCCTATTGATATGGTCCAGCTTAAATCTTGAGGGGAAAAAAAATATACCTGTACCAAAGGGAGATTAATTTTTACATGGATATGACATAGGAGAGTCAGGTGATGAAGGATCAGAGACAGGGACCCACTAGAAGATTATTTGCATCCCTGGCTAGGTAGCTTAGTTGGTTACAGTGTCCAAATACACTAAGGTTTTTGAGTTCAATTACTGCTTGCCGTGCCCCCACCCCCCACACCAAAAAAAAAAAATCAGGGAACATATAAGAAGCAATCAAACTTATGTAATAAAAGGCTAATATGCAAATTGATCAAACAGTAGAATGACCAGTTGCTATGATGCATACTGACCACTGGGAGCAGACACTCAATGCAGGAGCTGCTCCCTGGTGGTCAGTGTGTTCCTACAGGGGGAGTGCCACTCAGCCAGAAGCCAGGCTCACAGATGGCAAGCACAGCAGTGGTGGCAAGAGCTTCTCTTGCCTCTATGGCAGCACTAAGGATGTCCAACTGATGGCTTAGGCCTGCTCCCCATAGGGGCTCCAGGACTGCAAGAGAGTGCAGGCCAGGATGAGGAACTGCCTGCCCCCCAAGTGCACAAATTTTGTGCACTGGGACCTCTAGTGAATGCATAAATAAATGGAACAAAAGATTGATATCTCTCTCTCTCTCTCTCTCTCTCTCTCTCTCTCTCTCCCCCTCTCCCTCTTCCTCCTCTCTTGCTCTCTCCCTCCACCCCTCTCTCTCAAGTCAATTGTTAAAAGGAGATGATTTGCATTATCTCTGAACTCTGCTAAACCCCTTTGCAATAGAGCAGCCTGTCCCTGGAGCCCCTGTGCGAGATGAGCACTTTAGGAGTTCATTGAATCAATGTTTTCTTATTGCCTTGAGACATGCCAGGCCTCCACAAGAAAAGTCCTGCAGCTGGAGCACTAGTCGACCAAGTGTGGAAGTTGGACGTTAAGCTTTCTGTACCAAGTGAGGGATAGTAACTGCTCCTTATCTGGGCCACTCTGAGCAGGCACCATCCCCTCCGACCAAATCCCGGCTGCAGGGGGCCCACGAGGGCACAGGGAATATACTAGGATCCCATCATCCCTATGCCCAAGTCCTCCTTTGCCCCATGGAAATGTGTCTCTCAGAAACGAAGAGTAAAAATCACTCAGAAAAGACTGTTGGTGGAAAGGAGGTCATTTATGCTTAGAAGTGAGTTACAGGTCAGTTCTTAAATGTCGCCCAACTCAAACAATTCGTTTCTCAACCCAACAACCTTTTGTGCTGAGCCCTGTGTAACCAGTCATGCATCTCTCAGGCGACAAAGGAGAAAATGCTCACGTGTGAATCAGTTTGCTGCTAAACCTCACATTGCTAACATCTCAGACAATTGTGCTTCAAATATTTTCTGTTTTTGTTTTTGTTTTTTATAGATTAACGGTACATTAAGCTGTACTGTATATAAGAAAGGTTAGAATAAGGAATCATATGGAGGTCTGGAACGGATTAATT
This sequence comes from Lasiurus cinereus, assembly GCA_011751065.1. Taxonomy (NCBI): domain Eukaryota; kingdom Metazoa; phylum Chordata; class Mammalia; order Chiroptera; family Vespertilionidae; genus Lasiurus; species Lasiurus cinereus. The sequence goes on along the minus strand of JAAGEH010000327.1, from coordinate 303,618 downwards.
CCATTTCCATTATTTCCAAAGGGAAGAAATGATTTGGTTTTTGAAAAGCCTTCTCATAAGAATTAAGTTGGAGAACTGAGGTTCCACTGTATTATCTTTGGAATAAGCACTGTGTGCTTATAGAAACATTAACTGCTGCTGAACACAGGCACCACCACATGGCCCACATGGCCCGTGTCTGCCTGGTTGCCACCCTCAGTGTGGCATTTCACTCCACGTCTGCATCCACGACGTGTCTGTGCTCCTGGGCAGAGTTGATGTTTCTGAGCTCAGGTCATTGCCGATTTAAGTTTCTGTGCTTGGGTCACTGACGTTTAAGTTCTCATGAAAATTTCCCCTTTCTTTAATGTCATCCGCAAAAATATAGAAAGAATGCTTCATCTAAATCAATTCTATTTATGGACACTAGTCAAATGAATATAAAACAACTTACTTTAAAAAAAACTCATGTCCATCAGTCCTTTATTTCATCGAGGTAGAACAGTCAGTATTTAATAAAATGGCTCTACTTTCTTGTTCGCCTAAGCTCTTTGGCCACAACTGTGTCCTAAGCTAGGGCTCTCTCCTCAGTGAGACTGTTCTTTACTCCGTAAGAGCATGAGACTGGACTGAGATGAAGCCTGCTCCCAGTGGCCAGGCTGCACAGCTCAGCAAAGACTACCTAAGCCACAAATTGGCTGACTCACTCAGCACAATGCCCGCTGGGCTTCCCATGTCATCACAAATGGTAAGGTTTCATTCTTTTTATGGCGGGGTAATATTCCATTGCATCAAATGCCACAGCTTTTCAAAGACAAATATCCTACAATCCCACTTATATGTGGAATCTGAAGAATAAAATACATGAACGAACAAAAGAGAAACAGACTCATAGGTGCAGAGAACAGACTGAGAGATGCCCACAGATGGGAGGGAGGTGGCAGGGGGCTGGTAAACAGTGAAGGAATTGAAAGGACAGATGGACAGTCAAATGGTGATGCAAAGTCAGTGATATGGTAAAAATTGTGTAGGGGTGCTAGACTTGCCAAGGGGAATCACTCTATAAGGGATGTAACCATTCAACACTATGCTGTATACTTGAACTAATCTAATATTGAATGTCAGCTATAATTGAAAAATATAATTTAAAAAATGAAGAAGCTGACATCAAAAAACAACAGCAAAGAATACTAAGCAGCCACTTGGAAATAATGAGGAGAGAATGACATTCCCACACTCCACTTCCTCCCTCATCCTTCATCTCCATCACCTTCTCCTGCCTTCTGCTGCCCTGTGTGGGTCCAGGTGCTCTTGGACATTTAAGAGAACCTTTCAGGTGCTCATGGAACGCGCACAGTGAGCCTACTGATGCTTTTCGGTCCTGCTCCCTCCCTGGACGTGCTCACCTTCTCAGGAAGCTGTGGGGGGCTAGTTTGTATTCATCTGCAGACCAGGCATGCTCTTAGCGACTCCTACAGACTGGAACATTGCTGCTGTTGTTTTAATGAAGACAATTTAATTCCACAGACAGACTTTGGGCACCTGCCACGGTTCTGTCAGTGTGGGGCAGGGGATGGCGAAACCAGCAGGATACCTTGAGTCCTCAAGGGCCTGGAGGTAGCCCGAGGGGGATGCCTAGTTTACTGAAACATGGTGTATCTGTCCACAAAGTCTGCACTATGACTGCCAGCTGACCTGGAGGAGCCAGAAGAGACAGGCACAGAGGATGGAGGAGGAGGAAGCGTCCAGGCCTGAGGACAGCTTCTGACACTTGTGATCCCCTCACGAGAAAGTAGGATCACCAAACAGTGTCGGTTAGTACAGGCCATGGAAGAGTGCAGGGGAGTTAGCACATCAGCCAAGTGACAGGAAGACAGAGTGTCAGGAAATTCAGGGCGTGGGGTCAGGAGAGGACACTGCATCCTGGGTTCTGGTGGGGTTCCCAGCTTCACAGCAAGGGCCCAGCATGGGGCTCAGGGAAGCGCAATGGTGGCTGAGGTGCTGTCTCCCAGCCTCCTGCTCCAATCTGGAGCCCTTGCCCCAATGGAGAGCCAGCAAAGGGGACAGGAAATGGACCAGGTGGGCTGAGATCATGGGCAGGCCTGCAGGTGTGGAGCGGACAACAGACGCAGGCACCAGACGTCCACTCACAGCCTGAGGGAGGTATCCCCAGTGGAACAGGAGGAGTTTTGTTCACCACCTGAGTTTTACATCAAGGTCTTCTTGGGTAGGAGTTTAGGACTTCTTGGATAGGAGTTTGGTGGCGAAAGCTCGCCAGCCACGGTGGAGGACACAGATCCCAACACCAACTTCGGATGGGAACACAGAAGAGACTGGAGAAAGAAGCACCTCCCGGGACCAGGGCAAACCAGGGACTGGAGGGCGTGGCAGGCGAGTTGTCCCTGGGACGCATATTGTCCAAGCTCTCCTGGTGTGACCACACAACAGGGAGGGAATTATCAGCCTGGAAACAAGAAGGACAGACAAAGTGCACAGCAGCGAGGAGGAGCACCTCTCAGCATCTGCCCACTGTGCTCAGGAGTGCGCAAGGCAGCACGACCCACCCTGCAGCCCCTTCCCCTCGGAGAGGTGGCTGTCTCAAAGGGTTCTTTCTGGCGATGGGATTCACCTCTGAAGGTGCAGGGTAAGAAGCTGGTCATAGAACAGCTTCCCCAGTCCAGACCCCACTCCCCAAAGCCTCTTCAGGTGCCCCACTGCCCCAGTAGTAAATCTCCATGGTCCTGTTTCCATGGAAGAGCAGAAATTACACCCATGTGGCAGGGCCTGGGAATGTTGCTGCATGTTAGTGATCTGTAACCACCTGAAAGGACTGTGTAATTGGAAATTCGGCTAAGGAAGGGAGGCACTCTGTACCCAGGGCCCTGACCTCTGTTTTCCATGGGTGACTCCCAATGACTGACTGGGCAAGAGGGCCCTTGGAGGGCCGAGGGAGAGATCTTAGAAGTCACAGGAAGAGAAGTACATGGTGGATCATCAGGAAAGACTTATTAGGGCTACTAGCTTGTCCTACTTTCATCAAACACTGCCAAGCTTGCAAACCAAACCTAGGTACCCAGTATGCTATCTGAAATCTGGGCTGTGGTTTTGGCCAAGGTGGTCAGTGGGCTTTGGGGAAGAGAGTAGCTGTAAGATCAGGATAAGCAAACGGGCCGCCGGCAAAGGCAAAGATTTCGGTGATAGCACTAAGGATTATGAAATTCGGCAGCAATTCACCTGGCTTTCGCAGGGTATTTCAGTGTCCAGACCCTTAAGAATGCACTCCAATGAAATTTTCCCAACAACTAGGAAAAATTCGCACTGAGCACATATTTGAACCCAGTGCCATTGCGATCATGGTGAGTGCTTCGGAAAGCCTGATATTATTTAAGTTAGACATAAAAGGGATTTTTTTCCCCATGTTAAGAGGGAAAAAGGTTGTCAACCAAGAAAGGAACACTGTACTTTATATTTTATTTCACCAGGAAAGATTTCTGGCTTTGATCTCAGAAAGACTTTTTGTTAGACCAGCTCAGTGCCTACACACAAGTAGATGGCCCTGTTTCTGTCCCCACTGCAGAGTTGGATCATCTTCATTGCACTGGGATATGTAGGTGGTTTTCCTTCTGAATTGCTTCCAGGCAAACAAGAATGGGCACCACTGAGGGGACTTCATGGAAATGCGTGTGCGCTTTCCTGCATGTTTGGAATGGAACCTAGGACTCCTGACTCCTAGTTCTGGTGATTATTTGATCATTATACAGAGTCAGCTACCGTGTAGACCACCTCTATGACTGATATACAGTGTGTACACACATACAGAGCCAGTTACCGTGCCGGCCACCTCTGTCATTAATAGACAGCATGTCTCAAAGACATGTATACACAGTGTAACAGCTGATGGGTCAACTGATATTTCCTTCTTTTCAGCCAGAGTAAGCTTTGAACAAAGGAAATTCATCCTAAGTGCTACTGGAAGTTTAAAAACACAGTTGAAGTACAACATTGCCTTTATAATTATTCAATGCTTGTATTAAAAAAAAATGTATGCACACTTTAACAGCTGATAACTCACTGAATTTCCACTCCTTTTCAAGTTTGACTGATTTGAAATAATTGGTGAAGCCAGACTAAGCTTTGAACAAAGAAAATTTATCCACTAGACTTTTTGTGGGGATACATAAGAGATAAAGCTCACGGTACAAAACCAGCAACAGGTGACAAACTGAGGACACTCAAGCACCGAACACAATGATTCCTGATGTTTGCAATTCCATTGCTTCACGTTATCAGCAGTGCCTGTACCAGAGTAGTTGTCAGTTTGAAAACAGGCATTGACAAAAAAAATTTCTGATTTCTGTAGCTTATTTTTAAATTTTGAAAATGAACTGTATGTTAATAAACACTGACTTTATAATCATTCAGTGTGTGTATACATTTTTGGGACATCCTGTATAACTTTATTAAGTTATTGTGTCTTCTCTTGTGGCTCATCTATTTTTTGAGAATAAAATATGAATTCAATTTCCTCCTGGTTTTTGAGATCATCTCCTCATATGTTTCTATAGTTGCATGCTAAATATGAATATTATGGGCAGAGTAGGTCTGATTGTATTTGTTCATTTCCATTAAAAAAACAGGTGTCCTTTTCAGCTCTGAGAATGCTCTCATTTAGTATTTTATCTGTTTTCCTCAGCCTTTCTCTTTTTGAAGGATGCATTATTTCAGACAAGCAGAAGCAATCCCAGGACCCTCACACCTATCACCTGGTCACAACACATTACAAGGTGGTTGGGGTCCTGCCTCCTTCTCTCTGCATTTCCTCTCCTTCCATCCCACCCTCCAGAGCTCAGCACCATTCTACACTTAGTGTTTTTAAGACACTTTAAAAAAAATTAGATTTGTTGGGGTGACATTGGTTAATAAGATCATATAGGTTTCAAGTGTGATACACAATTGCCTCGTGTGCCCACCACCAAAGTCAATTCATCTTCTATCACCTTCACCCTTCATTTCCCACCCACGCCCTTCCCCTCTAGTAACCATATTGTTGTCTGAGTACGAGTTTTTGTTTGTTTGTCTTATTTGTTTATTTGTTGCTTTCAATCTCATCTCCCGCATGTGAGTGAAATCATAGGGTTCTTCTCTTTTTTTCTGACTTATTTCACTCTGCATGTACAGAAAAAATGGCAGTGTCCTTCCATAGAGGACTGGATAGAGAAGAGGTGTGTATAGACAATAGAATACTACTCAGCCTTTCACAAGAAAAATGAAATGCTGCCATTTGTGACAGCATGTATGGACCCTGAAAATACCAAGTCACACATTTAAAAATTGCTTAAGCATCTTAACCTACACTTGCATGCCTAAGTGCACATCACTGAGTCACACTGTACTTTTAGCATTGTCACCATCATGTGTGGGCCTTCATGTCAACACATACCCCTTTCCTCTGCATGGAATATGCCACAATTTGTATATTGATTCCTTTTACCACCATATTTAAAATTTGTTCCCAAATCTTTACTTTTCCAAGCAATGCTCCAAAAAGACATTTTTTTCATGTCTCTATTTTAGTGCTTAACTGGTTCCTGGGCTCATGCCTTGGGCTGGTCCCTGGCTAACCCTGTTGGGGTAGTGGTCTCACCAGCTGTGTTCTCCCCAACTCCTCGCCATGTCAGAGTGCCTATAATAAGTGACAAGTCACATCTCCCTTGGTCTTCGTTTGCATTTTCCTGATCATGAATAGAGTCTGAGAGCCTGTAGATGTGCTTTCTGGCCATTTGGGCTTTCACTCTTTGAGTTGCTGGATGATATCCTTTGTTCATTTGCATATTCAGTCCATTATCTTCTACTTGTTGACCTGTAAGGGCCTTCTACATACTCTGGATAGACATCCCGTGGTTGTATGGACTGTGAATACCTTCTCCAGTGGGCATCTTCCCCTCCCTCTGCTTAAAAATTGATTCATAGCGCACTAGCATTTTTAAATGGAATACTACGTGGTGGCTTCTATCCCTTGGGTATGTCATGTTCGTGGTGTTGGCACACTGGGGCCCTGAAGACATGCGTCTACATGTTTTCAACAAGATGTAGGTTTGTTTTCCAGTTTCACACCTTTAATTCACCTGAACTCAACATGGCTATCCTGAGAAATATTGCTGATGTTCCACTTTTCCATATGAGTAAGCCCTGGGTCTAACTGTATTTAGTGTCACTGTTGCATAGTTCATCTGCCAGAGGAAGATGGGGAGTTTGGCTCAGGAAAAATGCCTGTGCCCGCTCCTCAGATGAGCATGGATTTAACCAGCACTGTATCCATTCTTCTCTGCTGCTGCTCCATGCAGGAATGTCAGGGGATAGAGCCCATCCCTGGAGAATGGTCTCACTTGGCAAACCCTCTCCCGGATGGACTCTGACCTTGATCTAACCTTCATCTCCAATACCAGGAGACAGTGTTAATATAATCCCATCTTCTTTTCATCTTACAGAAATTTGCCAAAGTCTTGGTGTGCGGTTGCCCTCTTCCAGTGTCTTATAAACAGGATCCCTTTATATTATTTTACTTTTACTTCAAACATTGAGGAAAGAGGAGATTTAATTCTATAAGCTTTGTCCACCATGGTGAAGCAGGACCAAAAATATGGGAATGTGTTAAAATTTGCATACTCTTAATAATATTTACTCAGAGAGGAAATAGTTATATCCAATTTTTCAGTATTATAAATAAAAAAGCAGTAATTACTAATGAGTTCAAACTTGTTTCTATTTCAAGAACATCTTAACTATGTCATTTTCCCAAGTTTTCTAATACATGGATTTGATCTCTTAATATATTAAGTATATTAACATATGGATTGTGGGTCAAATATTTTACCAGATTTTTGTTTCCCTTTTATTGCAGATAGATATTTTAAATACAAAATATATTTATTAGATACAAATCTAAGATTATTTTTCCTTGGGATCATTTTGTTGCTCTTATTCTGAGAACGTTGTTCTTCATAAGATAATAGGCAATTATTTATCTTCATTTTCTTAGTTTTTAAGGTATAATTAGAGGCCTGGTACATGATTTAATGCATATTGAAAGGAAATTAATTAGAAGACATATTTTAATATCACTATTTGTCCTTTCTCTATAATTAGAATTGTCAACCAAATTCATGATTGACAATGACAGATGGAAACACACATGTGTGATTGATGTCAGCTAGAGCTTTATATGTATTGTGCATGTGCAAGTCAACTTAGCCTTTTGTAGATATAGAATAAACTTGCTTAATTAGACCTGCTTTCTGATTTAGCTAAACTATTTCCAGCCCAGTGAAGCACCCTAACTTCTCTTTTAGGTAATTGTCAGCAACACAGCAGTAAATTTCAACATGAAGCAGATTATTATTATAGGTCATGAAGGGAGAACAACAGGTGAAATATTTAACTGCAGCAGTGTTTGACTATATTCTGAAGAGTGAGAAACCTAAAATTATATTCAAGGCCCACCATTTCTTAGCTCTTTTCAGTTGGGTCAAGTTTCTAAACTTTTTAAGCTAATGAAAAGAAAATAGGATTTCTGGCTAATGAAAAGAAAATAGGAAGGAGAATCCAAGATGGCGGCATAGGTAAACACCTACACTGCTACCTCGCACAACAATTTCAAAACTACAACTAAAAGACAGAACAGACATCATCCAGAACCACAGGAAAGCTGGCCGAGTGTAAGTTCTACAACTAGAAGGAAAGAGAGGGGCTCACAGAAACCCAGAGGAGCTGCAAAAAGCTGAGGTACAGAGACGCGCACGCTGAGAGAGTGGATGCCCGAGTACCTGGCTGGCTTTCTCTGGCGGGAGGGAAACAGAGACTCCCAATGGCATTGAACCCCTTATCTTACGACACTAAACCCCAGATCCAGCTGAAACTCATATGGGGTGAATTTGGACTGTGAAAAGGGAGAGGTGCACGGAAATTTAGGGGAGTCGCAAAAGATCAGAGGTCTGGTCATGCACAGCACTGCGTGAAGGACAGTCTGCTGACTGTGCCTCTGGCTTTCGCGAGTGGGCGGGAGACAGACCCTCCCAACTGTGCCACTTCTGAGTCCACTGGGCCCCTGTTTTGGGCGAAACCCTGGAGACCTAGACTCGTGTGGTCCTGGTGCGCAGGGGAGCTGGAAAGGCAGCGGTCTAGAGGCACTGCGGGCCCGCGCACAAGGATCGTTCCAGCGATTACCCAGTCACGTGAGACTCAGGGGCCGTGGAAGGTGGGGCCGACTGGAAGGCAAGGCGGTCCCTTAAGCCCTGAGACTCCACCCCTCCCAAGCTCAACAGAGTCTTCTGTGGCTTTGCAAGTCTGCTTTCACAAGGCTGAATTCAACACAGAAGTTTCCCCGACATAGTGAAAATGCCGAGACAAGGGAAGGGATCACAAACAAAAGAAATGGAGGAAAAAAAACGACAGGATATAGAGTTCAAAACCACGCTTATAAGGTTTTTCAAGGATATGCTAGAAAAGTTGGATAAATTTAGCGAGAGGCAAGAGGAGATGAAAAAGGACCAACTAGAGATGGAAAAGGTCCAACTAAAGATGATAAAAGACAAACTAGAAATTAAACATACACTGACTGAAATAAAAAATATTATACACAGTCCTAACAGCAGACTAGAGAAAGGCAAGAATCAAGTCAAATATTTGAAATATAAAGAAGCAGAAAACACTCAACTGGAAAAGCAAGAAGAGAAAAGAATCCAAAAATGTGCACATAATGTAAGGAGACTCTGGGACAGCTTCAAGTGTACCAACATCAGAATTGTGGGGGTGCCAGAAGAAGAGAGAGAGCAAGATACTGAAAGCCTATTTAAAGAAATAATGACTGAAAACTTCCCACATCTGGTAAAAGAAATAGAATTACAAGTCCAGGAAGCACACAGAGCCCCATATAAAAGGAATCCAAAGAGGATCACACCGAGACACATCATAATTAAAATATCAAGAGCAAAAGACAAAGAGAGAATATTAAAAGCAGCAAGAGAAAAACAGTTCATTACCTACAAGGGAGCACCCATACGACTGTCAGCTGATTTCTCAACAGTAACGATGCAGGCCAGATGGGAGTGGCAAGAAATATTCAACGTGATGAATAGCAAGAACCTACAACCAAAAATAATCTATCCAGCAAAGCTAACATTCGGAATTGAAGGGCAGATAAAGAGCTTCACAGAGAAGAAAAAGCTAAAGGAGTTCATCAACTCCAAACCAGTATTATATGAAATGCTGAAAGGTACTCTTTTAGAAGAGGAAGAAGAAAAAGGTAAAAGACAAAAAATTATGAACAACAAATACATATCTATCAATAAGTGAATCTAAAAATTAGTGAATTAAAAGTTTGATGAACAGAATAAACTGGTGAATAGAGTAGAATCAGGAGCACAGAAAGGGAGTGGACTGATAATTCTCAGGAGGGAAGGGGTGAGGGGTGTACAGGGAGAGACTGGACAAAAATCATACACCTATGGATGAGATCAATGGGAGGGAGCTAAGGGCAGAGGGAGGGGTGGGAGCTGGGTGGAGGGGTGCTATGGAGGGGAAAAAAGAGAAACAAATGTAATAATCTGAATAATAAAGATTTAATTAAAAAAAAAAGAAGAAAAAAAAAAGAAAATAGGATTTCACCAAGTCTCCTATCTACCTACTCCAGGATCTACCTACTCCTACTGTGAGGATCAAATGAGATGAGGCATGGGAAATGTTTCACAGACATTTGGTTACAGTGTAAAATGTTTGCACCTGGTTATAAAGCAAGTCATGTTCCTGGGCTGAAGAAACTCCAAGGAGGCTAGTCATTAGGTAGAAGAATCTGGGCATTGCTACTTGATGTCATTACCTGGCGCCCACAGTCACCGTTTCTGGGCTGAGCTATGGGCCGCATTTTGCACCATCGGGTCTCAAGAGTGTTGGCTGCAATCTGATGGGCTGTCACTCTAGGATGATGGCGGGGCCTGTGTCCCACTTGGGAGAAGCCAAGTGCTTGTTGTTGCCAGGTCTATGGTGCTATTTCTTTGTAAATGGCCAGTGCACATCATGGCAGCTCCTGCGTTGTCTGTCCCTGGTGGTCAGTGTGCTTCATAGCGACTGGTCAGAGGGACACCTAACATATTAGCCTATTATATAATACATATAGGCTAGAGGCCTGGTGCATGAATTCATACAGGGGTGAGGTCCCTCGGCCTGGCTGATGATCTAGGCCTATGCAGGGGGAGGAGGGAGTGGAGAAGGGACGGGGAAGGGGGAAAGGCCACGGAAGGTTGGCTGGCCACAGGTTGGTTGTGGGAGTGCACTGACCACCAGGTGACATCTCCTGCACTGAGTGTCTGCCCCCTGGTGGTCAGTGCACCTCATAGCAACTGGCCAAGCAGTCGTTCCAGTCATTCCAGTCATTCAGTCGTAAAGATTGTTTAGGCTTTTCTACAAGCTTTGTTCACCATAGATGTTATCTTTCTTTATATATATATTTTATTGATTTTTCACAGAGAGGAAGGGAGAGGGACAGAAAGTCAGAAACATCGATGAGAAAGAGACATCAATCAGCCGCCTCCTGCACACCCCTCCACTGGAGATGTGCCCTCAAGCAAGGTACATGCCCTTGACCGGAATCGAACCAGGGACCTTTCAGTCCGAAGGCCGACGCTCTATCCACTGAGCCAAACCGGTCTTGGCTAGATGTTATCTTTCTTGTCTGTTTTTCTATGTAGCTACTTAAATCTATCTGGAACTAAGTTTGGGGTGTGATATCTGGTGATAATATCAATTTAGATAATAAATGACACTGAGGAAATTAGATTCTTGAAATAAAGGGCCAGTCCTTATTTCACTAATTTATGATATTCTAGTAATACATATTCACTTAATGCATATAAATGTCTTTTAATAAAATATGTAGAATAATTAGTAATAATTTAGAAAGCCAATTTGTCTCCTCAGAAAACTATTAAGGCTTCTGTCTGAATCGGTGATTTCCGAGTAGCTATTCTTTGATTAAATACATGCTTGCTGCTTCTCACTTTAAAAGCCTTTTATTTTTAAGTTAGCAATAATAATCTCTAACACATGAATAATGCCTCTGTGTGAAATGCTTTATTTGAAAGCTTTCCCACCAATGAACTCATCTGATCCTCAAGACAGCCCTGAGCAGAAAGGAGGAAAGGAAACTCGTGGGCCAGTGAGATTAGGAGCAAGCTCAGAGAGGCTGTCTGGCTCAGCAGAGGTGGCCCTCAGGAGGAGGCAGGCCTGGTTCTGTCTCAGTCTCCTTCCCTTCCCCATTCTTACCCCCTGCCAATGACTGTCCAGCAACACTTCTCAATATTAGCACATCACAGTCTTTATGAACCACACCCCTGCATGGGCAGCTACCCATCACCCTCCATCCTGTGAGGGCTTCAGTGTTCTTCCAACTAACTCCAAGGAGGACTCAGTGGAGAGGGGCAGAAAGGGGAGGGGAGGCAGGAAAGCAGCACCAAGGACAGAGCACAAAAATCTTACAGCCTGCCCTAGCTGGTTTGACTCAAGTGGGTAGACTGATGGTCTCCGGACTGAAGGGTCCCAGGTTCAATTCCAATCAAGGGCACGTGCCCTGAGTTGTGGGCTTGATCCTCACCGGGGGGCGGGGAGGGGAAGGAGGGCGCGGTTATGCAGGAGGCAGCCAATCGGTGATTCTCATCATTGATGTTTCTATCACTCTCCCCATTCTCTTTTCCTCTCTAAAATAAATAAAATAAAAAGACAAACAAACAAACAAAAACCTTACAGACTCTTCAGGGCAGACTTTGGGCATTTTATTTACCATCCATTCGTCATCATTTTTGAACCTGTGCTCCAGGCTGGGTATCTGGTGAGGCTATTGAAATACCCAGGCTTAGAGAGCCGGCGTGAGACTTCTGAGCCCCTGGAAAGCAGCATTAATAAGAACGGGGAGAAGGAAATGAACCATATGAAGAACCATGTTGGCTCCCTGTGGCTGGAACATCTCCTTCTAAGGTGTAGGCTGGCATGTTTCTCATTTCCAGCCACTTTGCTGCTGGGAGGTGGGCAGATTTTGCTCTCGTGGCTCATCCTGCCCCACAGCTTCCAGGCAGAAGCTCCTGTGGAGCCACAAGATCGATGCTAGTCCTGGAAGGAATGATGTGGGGGCTTGGGAATGAAATGGGGCCTGGAGCATAAGGGCTCGGATCTGCACAGGGCCCCTTCTGGCTTCCCTGCCCCACCGATGGGCAGCGAGCAGCCAGGCGGGAATAGCTGTTCAGTCACAGCGCTTAAGGAACCATTCATTCATCATGGTCATGCACCTAAATGCAGCTGGAACCCCCAAGAGGTAAGGTTGCCTCTATTTTCAACTGTCAGGAAAACATGGCGAGCCTCCACAGAGCAGGCTGGCTAGGGACCGAAGCACACTATTTGGATACCACACCTTGCAACAAGTCTCCACATCTTTTAACTCTACCTTCATTGTCTTTTAAGGTAAGAAAAATTGGTGTATTCTAGTTTCTAACAGGATTTTCAATTTTCTACACATTACATGAAACTCAATTCCTACTTAGCAAGACAGGAGAAAAAGGATTCTCCAATGTGACAAAGATTTCTAGTAAAAACAGGGGGAATTAAATGTCCTGTTAAATCACATTTCACAATCACAAATATGATTTTCAGCACATTTTGGTAAATTCCATTTCCACGTAGTATCTGTTCATATTCTAAGGAAACTTTCTCCTATCTCTATCGGCTCTTTCCTCTTCTCCCTTCTCCACCTGGACACAGTTCCCCCAGCCCTACCCCACATCACCAGTATGACAAAGAGCAGTGATCCCCCTAAAAGACCATGAGAGAAAGCCCACAGCAATTCAAAAAAACACCAGAGGCAGAAAGTATATTTTCAAAGGATTTAGAGGCACTTTGATTTTTATGTTTGCAACAATTGTACAGAAACAATGAGGTATATAATTAATCATATCTGTTACTAATCCATCGTTTCTATAGGAGAGACTATATAGACATTAGGCATTATCCTATATAATAAAGAGGTAATATGCAAATTAACTAACCCTCACAAGATGGCTGCTTATGACCAGGCTGGCTGGTGAGTGAGGAGTGACAAATGACTGAACAAGCAGGCTGCATGGAGCAACCAGGCCAGCAGTAGGGTTAGTGAGGGACTACCAAACGACTGGACAAGCAGGCTGAGTAAGGCAACTAGGGTGGCAGGGAGTGGGGGGCAGTAAGTGATGACCAGGCTGGTGGCAGGGGGCAGTTAGGAGCAACCAGGCTGGCAGACAGGTGATTAGGAGCCAGCGGTCCAGGATTGTGAGAGGGATATCTGACTGTCGGTTTAAGCACATCCCCCGAAAGGTCCCGGATTGGAGAGGGTGTAAGCTTGGCTGAGGGGACCCCCCACCCCCATGCATGAATTTCATGCACCAGGCCTCTAGTTTCTATATAATACAATATCCCTAACTTTCAGGGAAATGGATTACACATACATGCCACCTTGTTCACCTGGAACACCCTGTGTCTTGCTTAGCAAGCCCTGGACCCAAACCAGGCACAGGGCCAATACTAGTCAAAGTAAACCAGTGAACAGTGATTTGTGTACTTAGTTACAGGATATGAAGTGCTGAGAACCAGAGAATATGGAGATTAAGTCTCCACAGGGGTCTCCTAGGAGGCCTGGCTGTGGAGGGAACATGAGAAATGGAAACGAAGACCCTGTGAGATTTTAGTGGGCAAATGAGGTGGGCAGGGCATGGGGTCAGGGCGGATCCTAACTGAGGGGAGGTGGGAAAGGGTAAAGAGGGGCTCATCTCCTGCCATCTATGGCCTTCCTGTTCTGATCCTAAAAACTCCCTCGAGGATTGAAGATTCATTCTTCCTGTGCTTCAGAAATGTGCTCTTCCCTCGGGGGCATGGAAAGCAAGGAAAGCACCCCAAGCAGAGCCCATGATTCAGGGCACAGCTCCAGCACCCCTTCCTCAGGAAGCCCTCGTGTGGGAGACAGTATTCATCCCAACACACCTGCTCCGGGCTCCTGAGGTGGCCAGGTAGCCAGCTTCAGCCTTCTCCTCTCACGGCACACATACACTTTTACTGAAATTCTGTGGCACACCAAAAATGTATCTTTTACCAATCCCACAAAACATATAGATATCACTTTGATTCATTCACACCGGATGGCTATTGTGTCGGCTGAGGTCATTTTGATAGCTGACAATCTAAGGGAAAGAGGTTGGTGCCTGACTACTTAGTAAGGTATTGAATGTTTTAAAAATGCTTGCGGCATGAATCTATCCAATTTTCCCAACACCATTCATTGAAGAAACTGTCTTGACTCCATTGCATGATCTTGTCTCTTTTGTCAAATGTCAATTTAGTGTAATGGCTTGAGTTGATTTCTGTGGTCTCTGTTCTATTTCATTGGTCTATATATATGTCTGTTCTTATGCCAGTACCAGGCTGTTTGATTACAATGGCTTTGAACTCTACCTTGATATCTGGTATTGTGACCCCTCCTACTTTGTGCTTCTGTCTTGAGATTGCTGCAGCTCTTCGGGGTCTTTTTTTTAATTCTAGATGAATTTTTGGAGAGTTTGTTCTAGGTCTGTGAAATATGCCATTGGTATTTTAATGGGGAGCGCATTGAATCTGTAGATTGCTTTGGGTATGTGGACATTTTAATGGTATTAATTCTACCAATTAATGAAAATGCTATATCCTTCCACTCATTTATAACTTCCTCTATCACCTCATGGTTTAAAGCACTACCCATAAACTGATGATTCCCAAGTCTAAATCCTACAATTGCTTCTTTCCAGAGCAAGAGTAATCCTGCAGACGTGGAGGCGTCCCAGGGATGCTCAGCTTTGCCTCCATTCTCCCCTGTCTAAGAAAGGACGAGTTATAGAACCAATACACTACAACACTGAGTAATTCCCACTAGAAACGTTGCTGATTAACCACACCAGAGGCCCTGGCCATGAACGGGAGAAAAGATAAGTCAGTATGAACAATGAGGCATAGAAAGTAAGAGCTATATTTGCCATTATTTGTGGACAGTATGATCAAGACCACAAAAATCAGCGAAAAGGAATCATTGGAACTGAGGAGAGAATTGCGAAATTCCTGGGTACAAGATCGATTTGTGAAAACAGATGATCTCTGAACACATAAATCAGAGCCTTAATTTCTGGGAGGATGCCACCCGAATCGTCGGCCCCTCTAATGAAGAAAGACTATTTGCTCCATGGCCAATTCCACTAATGACCGAATTGCTGAATGACCACTTTGATTAATTTACTTCCTTCCCACCATTCACTATCTATCCAGTGTGTTAGAATTAAGCCATTAGAGCCAGAGTCTAAGTCTGCAGCCCAGATCTGCACCGTAATGGGCGTCTACCCAGGCGAGTAACTTAATACGCTGAGTCTTCTTTCAAGCAGGACCAGGGCCACAGGACAGGATGCGCCCTCGCGTGCACCCCACCTTGTAATCCCAGACAGACCTTTTCCTGCTGCCACCCAACCAGGGCCACACACACTCTCTCCTTTTCCAAGTTGCTGCTCTTTACAAAAAAAAGTTTAAAAAATCCATTCCACAATGTACATTACTTATTTCAAACTAGATTTCACTGCTGTCTAGCAATTGCTTTAGATAATGAATTAACTTATTTTATTTCCCATAGCACCCTACCCAGATCCAAATAATTTTTTTCTCCTGCAACCCTAGTTCCATTACTGATTTTTTTCTAACTTTAAGTCTTCTACTTCAGATATTTAAATATATTTAGATGATGTCGGTGGTTGAGGGTTTGATTCTCTGTCAAGGGCCTGTGCTTGGGTTGCAGGTTTGATCCCTGCCCCAGTTGGGATGCATGTGGGATGCAACTGATCACATTGATGTCTCTCTCTTCCTCTCTCTTTCTCTTCCTCCTCTCTCTCCTTTCTCTCACTCTCCCCTTACCTCCCTCTTTCCCTTAAAAATCAATGGAAAAAGTATCCTCAGTTGAGGATTAACAAACACCCAAGTGCTCATTCTGGTCTCAGTGGTTACTCAGCCTCACACTTCACTCCTCATCTAGGGACACAGCTGCTGCAGGCCTCCATTTGGGATGAAAAACAACACAAATGGATATAAAGGAGCCATTGCAGCAACAGTGTTACAATGGGTAACTGATGGGGAGTGATGTAAATTTAAAACTTTGTAGTACTGACATATGTGTCTGGAATAAGACAGCAGATTTCCCCAAATATCTAGTACATGAATGTAGAAGTTTTCTCACCTTTTTGAAAGTTGGATGAGACATTGAGTTTACATTTGAATGTTCTAGGCTCAAAGTTGCATTTGGTGAATCAGTTTACTGAATCCATGCCTCAAAATCAGAGCTAACAGCTAACAGGCAGAATAGAGGGGGCGTTTCCTGCCTCCCCAATAGAGGGCAGCGCTGGGAGACATCCAGCAGGAATTTCCTACCTTGTCAGCCCTGCCTGGCTCCCATCACCCCTCCTCCCTCCTCCTTCCCCCTCTGTCTAGAAAATGCCATGGTGACATTTCCTTATTAGTAGAAACTCATCACTTAAAGACAATAACCAGGCCATTTTGTCTTTTCCATCATCAATCTTTTTCTTGATTCTCACCTACCCAGTAGAGCATACAGAGTGACGGTTCATAGCTGGAGCAATGACACTGCAAATTAAGTGGGTTCTGAGTGGATAGAATAAAAACAGATACTGTAGGAAGTCGGGATATAGGAGTTACTGAGAAAGGCTGAGTGGTTGTTACAATGTCTTTGTGGATTTTGACTTAAAGAGAGCTGAGGCCTCATTGATGTGCAATCACTAAAATGTGTGAACCAAGAAATAGAGCTTTTCTTTGCACATTTCCTTGTAGATACTGCATTGTATTTATAATGATAAAGATTATAAGGCTTTTAATTTGCTGCTCCTGTTTGATTTGGGAAAGGTTGCCTCTAACAGCTTCCATCACAGTCAGAGACAGGAACTCCCTGCCCAAGTGTTGAAAGCCAAATTAATTAGGAGTCTATTATGCCAGTGGGCTCAGAGAAATATTGCTTCTCAAATTCTGAGCAAAATGTGGAGGAAGTTTTCCCTCTATATCTTTCCAGCCTTTTGTCTCCCAAATAAGGGTTTTTCCACACCCTCTGCACACTTTACAAAGAGCTCTGTGTAAGTTATTTTTGCAGGCAGCTTGTAAACTTGAGCACATAACTAATAAACACTTAGCATGAGAGTAATGAAGTAGTATCAGCCTCTTATGATGGCTAGCCTACAGGGTCAGACAGCTTAGTTTATCTTCCCTCCCTCATTATTCAATCAAGCTAAAAAGCAATGTTCGTTAATTTATAGAATAAGAGACCTAAAAATAACCAAGCTGACTACATAGAACAAGAGATCATCTAAAAATATCAAAGAATTTTACCTGGCTGATGTGGTTCAGTTGGTTGGAGCATTTTTCCCTGTACCTAAAAATATCAAAGAACTTTAAACAGTAATTTTACAAAATAGAGATTATCATGCTTCATTCCCCACTGGTTTTATGTATATGAGTAAAATTATTGACTCTTGTGGGTCATTGTTGGGAGGGAGTTATATTGACCTCTGAGAACTATAAGCTTGATAGAATAATGTTCTGCCGAATAAAGTCAATAAGCCAGTTTATAAGATAAGGGCCCAGAATGAGGTCCAGGAGTAACCTTTAGAGGGTCCAAAGAGTCCCTCTATTCTGTGTGGGCTGCCTTAAGCTGGGTATGATGAAGCCACATTGGGATCCTGGCAACCTTGACTGTGTGAGGTTGGTCAAGAAGACAGTGTGTGGTTCTTTCCAGTAGGAGTCAGTCCTTGGATGGCAAATTTCTTTACCTACACAGAGTCACCAGGTTGGAAGGGATGGGCCAGATCAGAAGTTGGTATAGGCAGAGCATCTTGAATGTGCTTCTGTATCACTTTCTGGGTGGACTGTAAAGTCTGTAATTATTGATTCCTTCCTGGACAAAAGTATTCCCATCCGTGAACAGTATCTCGTCTGGCGATGCCAGTGAGGTGTCAGTGAGGTCTGGGCAGGCTGTCTGTACTAAGTCGACGACCTCTAAACAGCCATTTGAGGTTCTTCAGGGTCATGGTCTGGGAGGAGGCTGGCAGGGCTGATGGCAAGAGTCTAATGGGGCTGGTTGAGTAGAAGAGCCTGAAACTGGGTGACTTGAGTGTTTGATATCTAACGTGCTGGAGTAGAGCCTTAACTGTATGTGGGGCGGTTAGGATTTGCTCCTGCCCTAGGGTTAGTTTGTCTGCTTTCTTGACAAGTATAGTGGTGGCAGCTACAGCCTGGAGGCAGATGGGCCACTAGGCACAATGGGGTCAAGTCTTTTGAACAAGTAAGCTACCGGCCTTTTCCAGGGTGAGAACCCTTTTGGCTATGCCTTCGTCTCATATATATAGCTGGAAAGATTTAGTTATATCTGGTAGCACCAGTTGGCCCATCGTCCTTGCTCTGCTCATGTTTGTATCACTGCCTAATATATTACCTCAAGGATCCTGGCTCTGAATTCTTTTAGGAAAAATGGACATTGGTGGGGCTGCACTGGCTACTTCCATGATGAAGATTGACAGAGTTTTCTTTCAGAGCCAAGATATCCTTGCTGTCTGTCAGAGGGACCATGAGGCCTGGGCATCAAAGGAGGTGGGCTTGTGACCTGGCAAAGACAAACTGTATTATAAAATTTAGTATTATTGAGCAATTAGAATAGCAAGAGTTACAACAAATGGTCTGGTGGATGGAAAAGAAAACATTTCAGTTCTAATAATTTCAATTGAAATATAATTTCCTTAAAATTACCCTTATATTTATTAAATAGCCAAAGCAAGACTAATTGATTTATTGTATTTAATTTGGCCTGATTGTTGGCATAGATACAATAAAAATGGTAACTGACCACTTTTGCCAGAATTTCAATGTTGAGTCTCAATGGGTCCCGTAGGGCAGGGAAACCAAGCCATCCAGCCGCAGTCAGGCCTGCCAGCAGTATCTGCTGGATTAGGTGAATTCCTCACTTGCAATGGCCCGTGCCCTAGGCAGATCTCAGTAGCCATTCTATTCCTCACAGCCTAGAGTGCATGAGGTTCCTGCACGGATGTGGAAGTGCCCTCTTTTCTCCCCTTCTACTCTGACCAACCGCCAGTGACGGCAGGTTATGGGCCTGGCACTCCAGTGCCAGCCATTTTCAGGGCTACCAAGCAAGATATCAGGCTTTCTCCATGGCACTCTTATTGGCTTCAAGTCTTCAGAGTTCAGACAGGGCTCTTTAAAACATGATACTCCAGTCAAAGTTTTCAGTCAATAAAACTACTATTGGAAACCAGTCTTATTGAATGTATGCAAAGAAATGCATTGCTGTGATTCATTTATTAAGAATTGCTAAAATTCAGAGGGATAATATAGGGAGAAAAATATACTGATCTGCTTTAAGATCTTCTGATTTTCCTTGCCAGTCCTTTCTATGGACTTTTCAGAGCAATATTTTTCTAAATGTATTATAACAAAACAGTAACTGTCTCCAAATGACAAGAAGAAATTTAAAATGACATATTTATGGATTTCATTATAATGCAAATTATATGGAATGTGGTCCTTCATGTAAAACCCAACATTCTATAATATTATATCAATAACTGTTAGTTATAACTGTATTTGACAAAGATTCCTATGTACCTTCTTTCTTTATGAGAGAGAAAACAAACATTTGAGGCATTTCAGAGCCTATTTTAGATCAAGAAAAAGTTTTTTAAAATTTAAACCTTTGAAGAATTGTCAAACTTGATTTTACTAAAATATTATATATTAAAGTGTATTAGACAAGAACATAGGCCAGTAAACTTTAGTTCCTATGATTAAAAGATGGTCCTTTTTTGTTAAATACCTGAGCAATATAATATAATTATTTTACTAGAAAAGAACTGACTAAAATAAGACTTATTTATCTGTCCTTGGGCGTTGACAATAAATGACACTAATTGGATTTCTTTTATCAGTCTCCCTAAGTACCTTTTTTATAGCTATTTACCCTCTGTTTAGGGAGGCAAGATGCAAATTATTTACTCTTCCTGTTTACTGACCTGTATTATTTAATTAATCTTTTTCTAATAATTCTCTTCTCCTTTTTATCACACATACAACCTTTAAAAATTTCATACTTCTAAATTAGCTCTCAAGCCCTCCTTGCAGGTCCCTTAAGAATGCATAACCATGCCTTAGACCTTTTATTAAGTTTTTCTATCCTAATATTCTTTTCTCTCTGCCATATCCTCAGTAACTTGTATCAGCCCCACATTTTTTCTTTAAAATGTATTAGAATTCTTCATTTTTAGAAACTCTAATTTTTCAATTACTAGAAAGCAAACAAATAACACTTCTCAGATTAATATTTATGAACATACCCTAAATGTACTTTTACTTTTAAGAAAATACACCTCTAACAAAGTACAAGAGACCTTCCTTCTGTAATAAAAATTAAGAATAGGTAAATTAAAACTTGTCTAGAAAAAACTGCTATAGTCATCCTTAGAGATAATATCTCAGGCTACTATTGCAGCTTCAACTTATTTGTTTAAAAGTAAAATGGCTGGATTTTTTTCTCTATTTTATCTCTCCTCTCTCCCCCTCTCTTGTTGTATTAACCATTCCTTCTACCCTTGGCAGGAATAAATAAGAGAGCTGTAAGTAACAGGTTCTTTGTTTAAATAAATCTCCTTGAGACTTTTATGACTTTTTACAACTCTGATGCAAATAGTTAACTTTAGAATTCCAATTTTTTTCTTGCTTTTCCTTACAAGAAGCCTCGGAACTTAGCCAGCCTTTATTTTAAACTTCTATGGGTTATAACCTTTACAAACTTTGTACCTTTAAATTAACCTTAGAACTTTAAAATTGTAACCTAACACAGCAAATTAAAAAATCAGAGAAAAGCAAATTAAAAGTTCTCTAGCAGGCTAATATTTAAAAGGAAAGAGAAGGACAATTCCTAAGAAAAAAGATTCTTAGCAGCTGCTGGAATGTCATCCTGCAATTTCTTTTACAGTTTAGCCTTACTGGGCTTCCCCCTAAAGTGGAGCTTGCCCCAAACAAATTAAACAAAGAGGCAAAAACATCAGCAAGTACTCTTATGTATGCAGCCAGAAGGCCTAATCTCTCTCAGTTAACAAAAGCACACAAAAGCACAGGACAATATGAAGTAGCTTTCACTTTACTCAGGCTTTCATACTTAGGTTTATTCTCTTTCAGCAGACTGGGGAGTTTGACAGATAATTGAAACATTGCCTAATTCTCCTAACAGACATTTACTGGGGGCCTAAGAGAAACAGACATGGGAGCCTCCTTGAACCCATGCCCCAAGAACGGATGCCTTGGTGAGAACCTACCAGAGAAGTTACAACTGTATCCAGTCCTGCTCTTGGTACAGGATGATCGGTCATAGGTAGACAGGCAGGAAAGTGAACTTGAAATCTCTTTAATGAATTCACTTACCTCCAGAGGTTTTCTGGTGACTCCGAAAGAATGCAGGGGCATGTTAAGTGTCCTCAATTTGGCTGCCAAGACCACTGAGAACCATCTCTGGGGCCTTGGAACTTTGTCAGGTGATACCTCCCCTAGAGATCCTCAATGCCTGGTAGCTAGGCTGAGGAGGCCTGCCCCTCTAGGTTCTGAGACCAAGTGCCAGTAGGCACCTGTCTCTTATCTAGGTGAAGACCCATGTAGGGTGGCAAATGTTATAATGTAAATCAGCAAACTGAATATGAGTCACCCAACAAGCCAAATTAATTAGGAATCTTTATTACACAGAGAAATACTGCTTCTCAAATTCTGAGCAAAAGATTGAGGAAGTTTTCTCTCTTTATATCTTTCCAGCCTTTTGTCTCCCACATAAGGGTTTTTCCATACCCTCTGCACACTTTACAAAGAGCTCTGTGTAAGTTATTTTTGCAGGCAGCCTGTAACCTTGAGCACATAATTAATAAACACCTGGCATGACAGTATGGGAGTAGTATCAGCCGCTTAGGTTAGGTGGCTAGCCTGCAAGGTCAGACAGCTAAGTTTATCTTCCCTATTATTCAATGAAGCTAAAAAGCAACGTTCATTAATTTATAGAATAAGGGACCATCTAAAAATAACAGAGTTGTCTACATAGAACAAGGAATCATCTAAATATAGCAGAGAATTTTAAACAGTAACTTTACAAAATAGAGATTATTATGCTTCAACTCAGCAATATTTATGGAGCATGTACCAGAGGTGAGGGTCTAGCTTCAGTTCCAGAAATAAAAATATATGTAAGCATACAGACACAGAACCCAAGTCTTTTTAATAGTGTAGCATGAAATATATTTAAAATATAATGTTAGCATTTGCTAGACCCCCAGAGACCATCCAACACAACAGTTTAGTAAAAGTGGCCAAGCCCTGGCTCATGTGGCTCCGCTGGTTGAGCTCCGTCCTGTGCAAAAAAAGGTTGCCAGCTTGATCCCCAGTCAGGGTGTGTGTGCAGGAAGCAGTCGATTGACGTTCCTCTCTCACATGGATGCTCTTCTCTTTCTCTCTCCCTTCTACTCTCCCTAAAAGCAATAGATACATTTATTAAAAAAAAAGTGGTTGAAACTGGAGATGGAGATTACTGGAGATGCCACGAGATTACTGGAGAAGCCTGTGGAAGGCATGGCTGACAGCAGGCACAGCCTTCTCCTTTCCCTAGGTCACTCTCCTTTTCAAATGAATGGCAGCAGAAGTCCTCATCACAGTTCAAAGAAGTGAGAGGCCATTCTGTGCAAACTAAGACCATTTCCACAAAATGGAAGACTTCCAATAAGCCGTCCCAGGGACATGACAGCAGGTTCTGTGCATGATGCGTAAGATTGCTCGGCAAGAGTGCAGAGCCCTGCTCTTGCAGTGTGGTCTGGGGGCCGGAGCAGCAGCATCGGCCGATGTTTCCTAAAAAATGCAGAATCCGGGGCTCCGCCCAGAGCCACTCACAGAGAACCTGCATTGTAACAAGATCTCCCAGTGAGGCCTGTGCACAGGAGCATTTGAAAACCACACCCCCCGTGAGAATCTTAGTGTGGAGGGTGAAGAAGTCATCCAGAGCTCCCTCTGTCCCGGGCTCACATAAGTCCATGAACAACCGCAGTCCCTAATGTGTGAGAAAGCTGCTGACTCTCCGCCCTGTGAAGCTGAAGGAGGCGGTCCTCAGGTGAACCATGGTTTCAACCACGACATCACCTTCTCCATGGCCCTATGGCAAGCCGTGTCCTCCAGGGTCCTTTCCAAGCCACATGAATCAAAACATTCTCCCCACAGCACGCACCTAGCTCAGGGCTCCCATCCCAGTGCGTTACCTGCCTGGCCTTCTCAGAGGCAGGAGATGCCACAAGCAGAAGGACAACCCGGTTTCTTGGTGTTTTCCAGCACCATTTCCACGAGGCACCAGAGGTGAAGAACATGCACATTTGTGGCCACTGTCCCTGCAGCCTCAAGTGCCTGTTAGAACATTCAGAAAGGAAGCAACAAGGGCTTGGAAACTGCTCGGCCCTCTCGACCATCACCCACCTGGGGAGGCCTACCATGCAAGGTTGGCGGGATCCTGGGCATCTCTGAGTTTGGGGAGAGGTGAAGAGGATGAGGAAAGGGAAGCAGTGTGGGTCATCTGTCTGCACAAGGCAAGCGAGACGGGTCGCAGATCTGCCCATCAGAGCAGGGCAGAGGATGGCCACAGAGTCACCTGCTAGTGTCCCGTGTGACCTGCCCTAGAACAGCACCTCTGGGCTCCCCATGCGGGAGGGGCAGATCTGTGTGCTGTCACCTCTGAAAGCCTTGTAGGACATTCTCCTGTCCACAGTGTCCACGGAGACAGGTGGTCCATGCCAAGTGCTCACGGACATGTGCCAGGACCAAAGACCAAGGGCCTCTGGCCTTGGATCAAAGGTCCCTGTGGACGTTTCAGATGGGACCCAGTATCCACTGATTGTGGACACATCTGCCACTGGAGTACAATAGTCCACCCCTTCCCCTCCCTCCCCCATTACACTCTGCCTTCCCCACTTCTCCACCCACCCCCACCCTCCACACCCCCATGGAGCAGGGAGGAATGGGAGGAGTTGGTGCCCAGGATAAGAGACGAGTTGGAAGAGACAGGAGAAGACTCCTGAAGGCCTGGAGGCCAGAGGCAGTTCAGACTGGAGGAGGAGCCCGCCATAGGGAGGATTTTGCAGTTGACCTTGTTATGTCCAACTGAAAGGGGCACTTGACCTTCTGCAGTGACACCGTTTGTAAGGCAAAACGCCCAGCACAAAAGCTGTGAAACCTTCAGGGACCTGACTGTCAACACTAAGGCCTGCTGGGAAGGCACAGTTCCAGGGGAAATAACGGTTGTTCATAACTGTCCTATGAGTCCAGCAGACTTGCCAGAAAGAACCTGGGAAACCTCCGGAAGAGGGAGGGCGCACCCCATGCTTACGAAGCTTGGTATCGGATTACAAAGCAAGTGCAAAGACAGGTAAAGGAGCTCAAGTGAAATAAAAATAAAACAACACAACAAACAAATGCATGATGGATGGGATCCGTGGGCAGCCTAGACTCCTGTCCTACCCCCACCTATACTCAAAGTTACATCACCCCCAGCTTAACCCCAGGTCAAGTATGAACATATTAGCAAACCCCAAAGGATTTTACTGACACTTCTGTGAAGCAAGATGCAAGAAACACTTCTATTCTGTTCCCCAAAGTGCACCTTCCATCCGCCAGCAACATCGTCCATTGGTCTTGTTCCCGTTTATCGCTTGCCACAAAGCCTCCCAGACACCCTTGGCTTTCCTTCTGATCAATGCCAAACCGGCGGCTCTGCCAGTCACACCCTGGAAAGCAGCCACCCTTGGATTCCTGCTTAGAAAGCCATCCAGCGACACGGTTTTTCTTCTCACTGTGCCTCTTGGGCTGCAGAGGAAGAAGGCAAAGAGCTTCTCCAGAAGTACGTTCAACAAAAACAGCCATGCTGGGTGGTCTCGAGGAGCAGAGAGAAAACAGAAAATCCTGCCAGTAGTGCAAGAATTTTCTTTCTTTTCTATCATGTTGCATGAAGACACACACACCTGAAAATACTGAAAAGAAATCAAGGGAAGCAGAGGCGAACCTCACAGAGCGGGACATGCTCTCCATGTGCCATGCACAGGGGACCCCAGGATTCCTGGCCTCTGCTGCTCCGCCTCTCCCATCAGCCTAGTTCCACATGACCACACACGCAGAGGGGAGGCTGTGATCCTCCCCGTAGCGCCCTCCTCCCTGATGACGCCTCAGTTCCAGTTCCACAGTGGGTGCTTGGGGGACCCAACTCCGCCTGTGGATTTGCTCCCTGAAGCACGTGGTCAGCTGGTCTGAACCTCTGAACCTGGGAGAGGCCATGGGCAGGTGGGGAGTGGCTAGGGGCCATGGACAGCAGGTCTATCACACAGCCATCTGATGGGCAGGTGGGGAGTGACCTGGGGAAGAACACTGGCCATAGGCAAGCGAGGGAAGGCAGGTGTGCACACAGCTCCACTGTTCTTATTTTTTCACATGATGTCCCTTTTCATGATTTCTCAGATGTTTGACTGATACGGAGGGTGTTAAGACACATTGCTCCCTATGCTGCAAGGATAGGGATCTATTTCCACGTGGTCCCAAGTGAAAATGGTGGGAAGCAAAATTAGAAAATATAACAACCGTCCATAATAACCTGTAAGCACTTGGTTGGTAAGGACTGCGGTTCCCTTTGGGGCAGAATTTGTTACCCTCGGCCTTTATTGACACCTCGTGAGAACAGTCAGTGATGAGTCCTACATCCTGAGAAGCCCCCAACTACACTGCCTGCAGCCTGGTCACTGCTTCTCAGCCTGCAATCTTATAGCAGGGCTTTCTTCCTTTCTTTAACAACTGGGTATTTTATTCTGTCATTTCCTGTTTCATTGGGAAGACCCTGACTCACAATAAAAGTAGAGTTTTTTAAAAAAGAATAGTAAGCAGGGAGCCCAGCGCTTCTAAGCCACACACAGCACTCAGCACTGAGGACAGTAAGAGGCAGAGTGGCTGAAAGCAGCCTGGGTGGAAGCTCCCCAGATAAGAATCAGTCCTATTCATTATTTACACATCTTCCATTTGAAAGCCTTTTCTTGATTTTCCCAGCCCTGTGGCCACTAGTGATTTGTATATATAATCATGTAGTTCAGTTTCCTCGGGTAAATAAAGAAAAGAGGAAGTACAAACTCCATCTTCCTCAGTCTCTGTTATGAAGATGAAGTAAGATAACAGTTATGAAAACATTATGAGAGTGAAAGAATGGAATCCTGTTGGGCAGTCTGGAGTCCTGAACCACCTTTACCCATTTCAATATTACATCATCGTCAACTCCAGCTACCCCAACTCCAGATCAACCATAAACACATTAGCAAGCCCCAAAGGGTTTTATTGACACTTCTCTAAAGTGAGTTACAAGAAACATTTCTATTCTGTTCCCCAAAATGTGTCTTCCAGCTGCAAGTTTATGTCAGATAGATGTAGTGTTTGTTTTCATACTAAAGTGTGAAGGACTTCCACTGGCTGCAGACTTACAATAAGTATATTTTATCATAAAACTGCATTTGATGTCTATGCCCATGAATGCCTGAATAATGATAATCACTTTGCCTTCCGGCTCTTTCTAGGGTTGGAGTATCAGAAGGAAGAGCTTGATGGGCCCTGAGCTTACCTGATTTCTTCAATTTCCAGGTAGAAAAAAAGAAAAACAAGAAGACCCACAACTCTGCATCCAAGTTGCTGGTACTCAACACAAATAACATAACTACTCCTGATATCCAGTCTACGATGCTTTCCCATTACTTGCATGCCACCAAAGCCAAGTCCCTACACCAGGTGAGTGGTGCACACCTGAACTTACACAGAGACGACTTTACCAAAGGCCATGCAGCCTCACCTTTTCTCTAATCTATGCAACATCAAATAAGTAACATGAACTTGTTCCTTTTGTCAGACATCTATATATATATAAAAGCCTAATGTGCAAATTGTCCCCTCGGGAGTTAGGGAGACTGAGAGTTCGATCGCTTGTTATGGTATGTGTTGACCACCAGGGGGCGGTGTGGAACAAAGGAAGGCCCCAGCCAATAGCTGGCAGCCAGTAGCCGGGGAAGGGAGGCCCCGTCTGGCAGCTGGAAGGCCCCAATTAGCCCTGATCACCAGCCAGGCCTAGGGGCCCTATCCATTTACGAATTTCTCCCTGGGCCTTTAGTTTTCTTAATGATGCAATGCCTAAATGTATTAGGATCTCTTAATAAAGCATTCAAAAGGTAAAGTATGGACCATGGGAGCAGATGCCTGGTACCTGTGTGGTATAAAAACAACACACACTTTCCAATGCCCTGAAAACACGGGGAGGAGAAGCAAGGATTCACTCCACTTTCCTCCACTCTGTGGAGTAAACGTGGACTCTAGGCCCTTCATCAAAAACAATTTCAGATTTGGGGTCCATAAAATTCCAATCTATTTCCTTCATGAGGTACAAGATGTCAGATTATTAAAATGCTACATTTGAAGTGTAGCTTTTGACTTAAAAATGTAATTCAACAAGTAAAGCCAGAAAAATAATGACTACTCCTTTACTGCTCTCTATTCCTGGAAATTTAATTTATGCATGTGTTTACACGTATTTTATGTATTTTACTAAGAAAACAAGGACAGTCAAAATTTTTTAAATTAATAAAATATAGAACTAAAGTAACATAAATAAATGTTCGCTAATATCCTGAGATCAGTGAAGTAATTCCTGCTTCATGCCCTACATTGAACTGTCTGAAATTGAACTACATTGGACTCCAGGATGATTTAGGTTTGGCACGTAAAAGGAATTTACATTTGTTATTTATAGTGGTTCCCTGTCCTATTCTTTCAGAAATTACCCAACAAACAAGTAAGCTTCCTTGTTTCATACAAAGAGCTGTGGATGGCCAGACAAACCCTGAACTAGACCTGCTCTTGCTAATATTACACGGGAGCTACATGTCCTAGAGGCGGATTCACCAACCAGCGTAATGTCCACGTGACTAGCAGGTGTGGCCTTTGACCTGAACTCAGATGGAAAAGACAGACCATAGACAGCCTGCTATGAATGGATGTGCCAAGAATCAGGGCACAAGAGTCCAACTCTTTCACTAACTAGCTGTGTTTTGTTGAATCTCAGGTTTTCAAATGCATGAATTGACCATCATGCCTGAGGCTTGAATCTGTTTTAAAATACTATGTCTTATAGGGGACACCAGGCACTCCCACATAAAATGACAGATGCCCACAGTCAGGATCAGGGAAGCTAGGAATTCGGAAGGAGCGAGGAGCTCAGGAACAGGCAGGGACAGGGATGCGAGCACATGGAAGGTCTGGAATTCCAGCCATGAAAACAACTGGAGAAGGAGAGCTGCAGCCATGACTGATGCTGGACATTGTCTGGGCCCAAGCTGGCTTTGCTGACTCAGCCCGGCACAGGGACAAAGGTGGAGAAGCACAGCGTGTGAGGAAGGAGAAAGGGCAGGACCAGACCAGATATGGCAGGATCAGCCACCAGAGCCTTGCTCAAGTTCGTCACAGCAGCTGTGCATCAGTGGCCAGGTTGATCCTCAGGGAGGGCTTCCCACAGAAAGGGGTGGGTGGCTAAGCTGTGTCCTAAATTCAACGTGGGAAATCCTTTAACCCATGAAAACAAGGAGGGAAAGGCAGTTTAATTCTGAAGACATGTACATGGAGGAAATGTTTGGAAAGTGGATGAAATGCCTCATGAGACAGAAGCTCTGCTGATCTAAATAGAAAGGAGAAGGGAAGAGTGGACAGGAAGTACCTCAGAGAGGGGGAAAGTACATTGGTGTTTGTTTTTTACAAGAACGTTAGAAAAAAGGGAAAAATGAGAACCTTTGGATTTAACAAGTTATTCTTTATCAAAATGTGAATTTGGGTGAACAAACACATTAGGGAAATGAAAGGGGAAGAGAGGAAAACTGGCAGAAGAGTAAGTGAACAAGAGACTGAGCGTCAACAAGAAAGGGAAGCTCCCAGAGATTCATACGAAGTCTTGGTAGGGGGAGGGCAGGTTAAAGCAATATTAGGAGGAATGATACTTAGTTGAAGATTCTTTCCTGGATGTAGTGTTGAAGTGCAGAGGAACATGAAGTTTTGAACTAAAGATTTAGCAAAAATAATGTTAAGAATAGGTCTAATGAGTTATTGAGGTATCACAGGAACTTGATGTTGCTGATTCTAGGATACAGTAGGTGAGATCCCCCAACCACTGATTCTAAAGTCTAGGAATGATTCAGTGGAGGTCACTCCCAATATATATGTATTTTTAATCCTCACTCAAGGAGATGTCCATTAATTTATAGATGGGACTGGGGGAGGGAGGGGAGAGAAACATTGATTGGTTGCTTCCAGCCTGCACCCCACTGAGCAATGGAAATCCTGCAACTTAGGTATGTAGCCTGACCAGGATTTGAACTCATAACCTTTGGGTGCATGGGATGACTCTCCAACCAGACAGGGCAGGGTCTTTTTTTCTTATTAATGTCCTAAAAGGCAAAATGACAGAGATCCAAGCCCAGTTGAGCCCAGGGGCCATATTCTTTTGATCTGTGCCCTTGTGGTGAAATAAGCATTAGAAGAAGGTAGAAGTTCGTAGGAAGTGAGAAGTTAAGTTCTTCTAAAGGAACCTAAAATACAAGGATCACTGTTGGTTGGAGACCTGGGAAGCTTCCCAGGTGAAATCTGAAACCAGCTTCCCTACAGTAAGGAGCAAGGAAGCTACGAAACCTGCTGTCAATAGCACTTCTAAAGAGGCCTAACCTCACCCACTGAGCGGCCATCCTAAGAGGGAGAAGTAATAACTGTTTCCCAAACAATGCCGCGCAAGAGCCAGTCATGGTGCCCTGCCTGATGGAAAATGCCGACAGTTACAGCACACACAGCACGGCAGGGAGTCCTGGCAAGACTGGCTTCTCGAGAGGCCTCTCCTCCCACAGAGCCTCAAGGCAGCTCTGACCAGCACATAAAGAGACATACTTATTTCAAACTCCTGAGGATATAGCTAGTATTATGGAGTTTTATATTTTAGTAAACACTGTCAGTCTCATATGGTCTTTTCAGCAATGACTGTGAACTCCCTGCTGTGTGAGTCCCTCGTTCACCCCAGAACACTCTTGGACCCCACCTTTCCACCACTGATTTCTCAGTCCAGCGACCTTCAAGCAAACTACCTGCTTCAAATCCACAAACTTCGAAGGCCAACTACAGCTTCAGTGAACTCTTCTTTGAGAAAGGGGGTTGGGATAGTTTTTACTTTGGGCAGATGGAAAGTAATCTCACCCTTCGGGCATCGGAGGCCATCCAAGATCTCAGAGCTTGAGGGTGGGCATGACTAGAGCTGTGTTCTAGAGACAGAAGGTGATGTCTGCATGTGTATGTGGTGCTCAGTCCTTGGGACTTGGGGGTTTGCATTTGCTAAGTGAGTGGCTGATGGCTGTTCATTGAATTAAGGTGATTTCAGGGACCAGGCTAGCTGCACAGGGTCATCCAGCTCATAACTCATGTGCCTTCTAATTTCTAGCTTTTGTTTGAAAGCTTCCCAGAAAACACTATTCACATGAAAGGACTCGCCAAATCTCCCCTGGCCAGTGGTGCAACGGTTCAAGCATAGCCCATGCACAGCAGGATTCTGGGCTCCATTCTGGTCCAGGGCACGTACCTGGGTTGTGGGTTTGCTCCCCGCACACCCCACTGTAGTGCATGCTGGAGGCAACCCATCCACAATGTTTCTCTCTCTCCCCCCTCCCTCCCTTCCACTCTCTCTGAAAAGCAATGAAAAAAAAAAATCCTCAGTGAGGATTAACCAAGAAACAACAACAAAAGAGATCCCGGTATCTCTGAAGCTCCTGAACTACACAGGTGTCTATTACATACTCACTGATGTGTGAAACTTTGTTATTTTTAACTTAAAATCTTACACTATCAACTCCGGCATATTAAAAAGACACTTCCTCTGGATATTTAATATTTAATAAAGCAAGTGTGAAAAGGGTGACTACTCGGGTCATAGCTAATGAGAGGAGATCAGATCTATGACTTGCTTATTAAGTTATTTCACCCGAGGCCTGATGGAGTGGAAAATTCTGGGCATTACTCCATTGAAAGAAAGGTATTCAGTCCCAAATATGTGTCTCGGGCAGACCGAGTTCCTTCACTCACCAAATGAGTCCAATATCATTCCACATTCCAACTGCAGGATGTCCAGCCTCCAGCAAATAGCTGTGAATGGGAGCAATCTAATAACACGCTCATACACATATATGACTGTCTGCATGTAAAATGGATTAGGCAAAACCAGGTGCAGCAACACCAGCTAAAAACCACGGCACAGACTCCCGCTACCAAATCTACTACCAAAGCAGATGTCTCCTTTCCGTTTCTAAGAATACTAGGAAAGGTTGGAAATCTTTAACAAGCACATGGAAAAGCGTCCTGCTGCAGGGCTCCCCTGCCCAGGGGAGGATTCCCCACAAACTACCCACAGGCTGAGGTGAACCACAGAGGTGAGCGGCCCGGCCAGGGACCCCTGTGGGAAAAGGGCGCACCGCGCAGAAGCCGATGGACGGTCCCCAAGTCCTGGCTCTACGCACTGTGGGCTGCCAGAGGCGCCTGCCTGCCCGGGTCCCTCAGACCTGCCCGCTCTCCTCCCTCTAACTGTCACGTCCTGGAAACCACTCCAGGTTCGCAGCCGCCCTTTGGAGTGAACGCGAGCTTGGCCTCAGCACCTGCAGGAGCGCGCGTGCAGACCCTGGGCGCGTCCCGTGAGCTCTCCCGCCAGCTCCGGACCCAGCGGTTATGTCCAGCTTCCGCAGGCTCAGCTCCCTCCGCTGACCTCCTCCCTGAAAGTCCGGGACCGGGGGACAGCTGCCCCTGTCTCCCGCAGAGCCCGCCAGCGCCTCCATGGCTCCGGACCGGTCGTCCCAGCAGGTGCAGTGGAGAGCTGGGCCCGGGTACCCGCACCTCTCCTCGCAGACCCGCACCATCAGCCGTCGGGGTCACGGACACCGCGTGTGGAGGAAGGATGGACACCTCCGGTTCCAACTCAGTGAGGGCGACTCGCATAGTCGGCTGCCTCGCCGTGTCCTCTAGGTCCCGCCCCAGCCCCTCCGTCTCTGGTCTCTTACCTTGTGGCCTTTGCCCGGGGGGCACCTGACGCTATTGGAGACTCCCGCGGTTTGATTCATGTCCAGGGAAGTTGGGCGCCCAGTTCTCCACCTTCAAAACTTGTGGGCGCGCGGAGGCAGCGGGGAGGGCGCCTCTCCAGAGGGTCGGGCGCCAGAAGCTGGCTTCGCGTCGGGACCCTGTGGGGCTCGCTGCCCAGGCCCGTGGAACCCGCAGCCGAGCCGCAGGGAAGCCGCTGCTGGACCCACAGGGCGCCGGCAGACCGTTCTGAGGGCGCTCTGCCCGCGCTGCCTCTCCGGGTCCAGTGTGCTCTGACCAGAACCCCAGCAAGTCCCAGGGGGCCCCTACCAAGGCAAGGAGGTACGTGAGGGGAGACTGAGGATGGCCCACGGGAACTCCAGGACCCGCGCCGACGCCCTGGGGGTGTGTCCGTGCACCGCACCGCTGTGCGCCCGGCTCTTTTGCGCTCGGGCTGAGCGGTCGTCGGTGCCGCCCAGGTCCCCGCCCGCCCGCGCGCGATGGGTACCACAAGTCCGAGGGGCTGGCGCTCTGCCGCTCCTCCCGCGGCTCCGCCTGCCCGGCCTTCCCGGGATGGTCGGGAGGTGGCGCCAGGCGCTGTCAGGCGCCTCTGCTCCCGGAGGGGAGGGGTGACGGGGTGCCGCCGGCTCTTTGGCGAAGTCCCCGCAGCCACAGCTAAGGACGCAGCCCGGCCGGGAGAGGCGGGTCTAGAGGACGGCACAGTACGCACCCACGCGAGTCTGCGGTATCACTGTTTGCAGCTCCCCAGGGCGTCCGCCTTTTCCCTGGTTCTCTCTCTCCTTTTCCTTTTTGCGCTGTCAAGTCACAGCCTAATTGGGCAGCTTTCAGAGCGAATGGAAGCTGGACCCTGGGGAGCTGAGACCAGCTACCAGGAAAGACACAAAAACTGCATAGCACATTGAGGTTCGCAGTCCCGCAGAGGACCAGACCGCGTTGAAGGCAGGACAGTGGGCCCGAAGGTTTTGCCTAGCTGTATCCTGGTGTAGCGAGTGAGGCTGAATATTCCGGATGAAGAATTCAGGCCTCAAAGTCGGGTTCTGATCCCCAGCCCCTCGACTCACCTTCAACATATGAAAAGTGAAGGACGGAGTTGGGTTCGCCTGTGAGAACAAGCGGCCCTTTCCTCTCCAGGCCACACTGGGTGGTCACAGATTTCATTCCCAGGTGTTTGCAGATGGGAATTGTATTTCCTTTGTATTCCCAGCTCCAAATCGTCTCCATTTTGTAAAATAAGCGGTTGCATTAGGTGGCTTTTGCCCACTGAGGATGTTCAGAAGCAACTCAGGACATCTGGGTCCTGTGCCTGCTGGCCGGTTGGGGCATGGTGTGATGGAGTGGCCCGAGTGGGGCGTGGGGACAGGTGCTGGTTAGGGCTTGGCTTTGCTCTCCCTAGTGGACAACTTTGGGCAAATTATTTTTCACTTATTTTCTAGCTCAGAGATGGGTTAAGGTGTTACCTCCCAGGTGAGGAAATGAGGGTCCAAAACAGTGGAGTGTGCCGACACTTAGCACAGGTGGGCGGTGGTGCTGTGGTTCCTGCTGCCAGGAACCGGTGAGAGCACTTCACATTGACTCAGTCTCTTGTTTCTGAAGGTAAAATCCACACTTGAGGGCCACCCGCGCTCCTAGAGGGTCACCAAGGGGTTCCCGGCTCTCTCTCTGCCCCACTAAGCCCTGGCAGTCACCAAGGTCACTTTGGCCTGTCCTTTCTGTTTGTGTCTAAGTGGCCCTGCTCTGGGCCAGCACATCGCAGCAGCAACTTGATTCACCTTCTCTGCAGATTCCAGGGAGCCGTGTGTCTAGGACCTCCTTTCCCATCTGGGTTGAAGGAACATCTCTGATTTTTAGTTTGTGCAGGTTTCCTTGCTGTGATGGTGGGCATGGTGACTGTAAGCTCCTCCCATGCCAGAGCTGAAACCAGGTACCCAAGTATATGTTTTATTCTTGGACTGTCCCTTTCTCTTTTTGCATCACCCTTTCCTCAATGCATCACCCTTCTCTCATATTATATCATCAGTAGCACAAAACAAAACCCAGGTGGTGCCTTCCACACTGCTCTGAAATCCCTGGAGCGAATAACCAAGGGCATTAGGCTTAGCACAGGTTGGGAAGCCCTTCTGTGCGGGGCCTCCCTGCAGACGCCATCTCGCTGAGCTTCAATGTTCCATGGTAAACAGGACACTTCCAACAGATCCCTGGGAGCCCTCTCTACAGCATCTGCTATAGCCACACCATTACTTTTTAACAATTAATAGCAAGGCTAGAACATTTGGTGGTGTGGTCCCTTTGCTAATAGATCGCACAGTTGAACAGTAAGAACTGGAGTTCCCATTGGTGCTCATTAGTGGTCCCTTTCCCAGTCCTGGACAAGCAGAGCCTCCCAGACCATTACAGGCTGTCGGGTGAAGAAGCAGATGAGATGGAAATAAGCACATGTCCTCATTCTCTCTTTTTGGCTGCTGCTGGCCCCTCTCCAGCCCTCCTCCCACAGCCCTCTTTCCTCTGGGCCCAGTGGGCTCAGTCCTTGCTCTCCTGCCGGGGAGCTGCTGTCCTCATGCCCCTAGGCACCTCCGCATGGGCCCTCACACTGGAGCAAACACTGTCCACCCAGGATGAGGGTCACAGTGGAGTTCTCAAAGAGGAAATCCCCATGATTAGCCACACTTCCTGTGTTCTTTCTCCAGGAACCAGGAATCGGTGCCTGGGACACATCCAATATGATGTCCGTTTTACAGAATTCAACAGTCTCCCTTCTTTGGCCTCATGTGGCAACTGTTTTGAGTGTGTGTTTCTTAAAAATATATTTTTAGCCAAAACCGGTTTGGTTCAGTGGCTAGAGCATCGGTCTGCGGACTGAAAGGTCCCAGGTTCGATTCTGGTCCAGGGTATGTATCCTGGTTGCGGGCACATCCCCAGTAGGGGGTGTGCAGGAGGCAGCTGATCGATGTCTCTCTGTCATTGATGTTTCTAACTCTCTGTCCCTCTCCCTTGATCTCTGTAAAAAATCAATAAAATATATATTTAAATACATATTTTTATTGATTTCAGAGAGGAAGGGAGAGGGAGAGACAGAACTATCAATGATCAGAATCATTGATGGGCTGCCTCCTGCACACCCCCTACTGGGAATCAAGCCGCACCCCAGGCATGTGCCCGACAAGGAATCCAACCGTGACCTTCTAGTTCATAGGTCTGTGCTTAACCAACAGAGCCACGCTGGCCAGGCTGTTTGGGCTTTTTTATCACTTGAATGAGGAGTGTAAAAACCCATTGCTAATGCTCAGTGTCTGAAGAGAGGATGGATAGCTGAGAAGGGTAGGTGGGTCTCTGCTAACTTGCCCAGTGATGACAGGGTGATGTCCTGTTGGGCCCCAGGTGCTATGAGTTGTCAAATCCTGTTTCTGAGAGTAAGACTTCAACTTGACTGAGCTCCTTGTCCCTCTGTGCCTCCCTCCTCACACAGCACTGTTCTTACTGATTGAAATTCCTCTCTAGTCCTCTCTTGTGGAGAAGTGGTTGGTTTTGGAAACTCGAGGGCAGCCTTCCCAGCAGCAGGAGGCAGAAGCAAGCCCAGGGGCCTGTCTATATTGAACCAAATCGCAGGCTGTGTCCCTCGGCCCGGATCTGAGGAGCTGGACTGTGGACTCATTGCTTTTCCCTGGTGTACAGACAGGCAGTGCGGCCAGGAAAACAAAGGCTTCCTGGGTGAGAACCCACCACTCCCAGGGCTGGGTTATCCTACACATCTCCTGGGCGTCCCATGGGCACTCGCGGGCTGGAGTCCCTGTCCACCCAAGCACACCCCTGTCACTGAGCACCTCGTGGAATTCTGGGACACGCCTACATTCACTGATGTCCCGAGAAGATCTGCGGTGACTCAGGCTCAGTGTGGAAGCTCCGCACCCTGGGAGCAGGGACTCATCTCCCTGCTCTGGCGAGCTGTCATGTGGGCCCTGAGGGTCACCCAGCCAAACTCGTTCTTTTCACTGCTTTCTTTTTCCTTTTCTTTTTCTTTATTGATTAAGGTAGCGGTCTGCAAACTCATTAATCAACAGCCAAATATCAACAGTACAACAATTGAAATTTCTTTGGAGAGCCAAATTTTTTAAACTTAAACTTCTTCTAATGCCACATCTTCAAAATAGACTCACCCAGGCCATGGTATTTTGTGGAAGAGCCACACTCAAGGGGCCAAAGAGCCACATTCAGCTCAAGAATTGCAGTGTGCCGACCACTGGATTAAGGTATTACAAATGTGTTTTTACTCCCCCATTGTCCCCCCATGCCCAGAGTCCTGCCCTCACCCTCATCCCCTGTTGTCTGCATACATCACTTTGCTGCTTATATGCATGCAAACAAGTCCTTCCGTCCATCTCTCCCTTTTACCCCCACCCTCCCCTACCTTCCCTCTGAGGTTTGAGCATCTGATTGATGCTTCTCAGTCTCTGGATCTGTTTTTGTTCATCAGTTTATGTTGTTCATTATATTCCACAAATGAGTGAGATCATGTGGTATTTATCTTTCTCTGACTGACTTATTTCACTTAGCATAATGCTCTCCAGCTCCAAATGGTTGCAATGGTAGGTGTTCCTTCCTTTTTACTGCAGTGTAATATTTCATTGTCCACTCATCTGCTGATGGGCACTTAGGCTGATTCCAAATCTCAGTTATTGTAAATTGTGCTGCTATGAACATAGGGGTTCATATGTCTTTTCTGATTGGTGTTTCTAGTTTCTTGGGCTATATTCCTAGAAGTGGAATCACTGGGTCAATGAAAGTTTCAATTTTTAGTTTTTTGAGGAAACTCCATACTGTTCTCCATAGTGGCTGCACGAGTCTTCATTCCCACCAGCAGTGCATGGGGGGGGGGGTTCCTTTTTCTCTGCATCTTCTCCAGCACTTGCCATTTATTAATTTGTTGATGATTGCCATTCTGACAGGTGTGAGGTAGTACCTCACTGTCGTTTTGATTTGCATCTCTCAGATGATTAGTGACTTGGAGCGTGTTTTCATATGTCTCTTGGCCTTTCTTCTGTCTTCTTTCGAAAAGTATCTATTTAGGCCCATTGCCCATTTTTTGGTTGGGTTGTTTGTCTTCCTTTTGTTAAGTTGCATGAGTTTCCTATAGATGTTGGAGATTAAACCCTTATCAGAGATAACATTGGGAAATATGTTCTCCTATGCAGTGGGTTTTCTTGTTGTCTTGTTGACGGTTTCTTTTGCTGTGCAGAAGCTTTTTATTTTGATGTGGTCTCATTTGTTTATTTTCTCTTTAGCTTCCATTGCCCTCCAAGCCGGGTTAGTGAAGATATTGCTTTGGCATATGTCTGAGATTTTGCTGCCTGTGGATTCCTTTAGTATTTTGATGGTTTCCTGTCTTACATTTAAGTCCTTTATCCATTTTGAGTTTATTTTTGTGTATGGTGTAAGTTGGTGGTTTAGTTTCATTTTTTTGCATGTATCTGATCCAATTTCCCAGAACCATTTATTGAAGAGACTGTCTTATCTCCATTATATGCTCTTGCCTTCTTTGTCAAATACTAATTGAGCACAGTGGTTTTGGTCATTTTTGGGGTTCTCTATTCTATTCCATTGGTCTATATGTCTGTTCTTGAGAACAGTGGCTTTGTAATACAGCTTGATATCTGGTATTGAGATCACACCTACTCTGTTCTTCTTTCTCAGGATTGCTGCAGATATTCAGTTTTTGTTTGTTTGTTTGTTTGTTTTGTTTTTATCCAGGTGAATTTTTGGAGTTCTTTCTAGATATGTGAAATATGCTGTTGGTATTTTAATGGGGGAGTGCATTGAATCTATAGATTGCTTTGGGTAGTATGGACATTTTAATGATGCTGATTCTACCAATCCATGAACACGGTATGTTCTTCCATCTGTTTACATCTTCCTCTATCTCTTTTTTCAGTGTCTTGTAGTTTTCTGTGTATAGGTCTTTTATCTCTTTAATTAAGTTTATTCCTAGGTATTTTTTTTTTGGTGCAATGATAAATGGGATTGTTTTTTTTTAATTTGTCTTTCTATAAGTTCACTAATGGTGTATAAAAATGCCATAGATTTCTTGGTGTTAATTTTGTATCCTGCCACCTCAGTCACTGTTAAAAGATGGTGAGTTATGTGACCCGGGTCACTGGGAAGTAGTAGCCCAAGGTTCTTGGGAAAGCAATGCCCACCGACGAAAAGTCTGTTCTAAGCACCTGCTCTCAGAAGCTGTTCTTCTTGGGAGACTCGCGTGGCCATGCCATTGCCGGTGCCTCAGCACGTCCCTGGCTCCCTATCGAGACTGACACCTGTTTGACACCTGCCTGTCCATGCTTTGGTGCCTCCTTCCTCGGTCTACTGGGTCTTCTCATAGACAGTGGGTTATTTAACCTTTAAACGTCCTCTCCAAGCATTCCGAAAGCAAAGGCAGGGATCAGAAGAAATACCCTCACCTGCGATGGGAGGGTGGCCCCAGGCTCTCTGTCTCTTGTCCAGCAGGGGCAGTCTGTGCAGTGCCTTGCCTGCACCCTCTCAGCCACTCCCAGTCCGGCCAGCCCAACTGGGCACCTCAGGCTCTGAGTGGGTGGTGTGAGGCCTTTACAGCACATGCTGCGGGGCAGCTGGATGGGCTTATTCTAAATGCAGCCTATGGGCTCACAGCCCTGGACTCAGATAACTCTATGTCTGCCCTTTCCCACCGAGTCCCAGAGCCCACACTGGAACAGACTCTCCGCCTTCTTCCTTCTGTGTCGAGGTGCCTACCCCAGCCTCCAAGCTCAGGCAGCCACCTGGCTGAGGTGGCCGAGGCACAGCGGGCAGGCATGAGGTACAGAGGGCATTTGTGCGGGGCCCAGTCCTCCTCCCAGCTGGAGGGAACGTGGCAGGGACAGTGATGATGCAGGCCCGCTCCTGGGAGACTTGGAACCTCTTTAATGGCCACTTTTTATTCAGAATGTCCTGGGACCCCACAGGGCCCCGAACCAGCTCCTGCCCTTAGTGGGACAAACCTGACTGTGACTGGGAGCTCCCAGGCCTCGTCTATGGTCCCTAATGAAGGGGTCCCCTAACCACGTGTGTTCTCCAGCCAGTCCCCTTTTGTATGGCCACAGAGGTGCCTCTTGTACCACCTCCCACCTTGGCCACTGGCGCACAGCAGGCCTGAATTTAGCATCTACTTCTAAGGGGACCCTCATATTAAGAGGAATTCAGAGGCACAGTCTAGCAGCCATAGTCTTCATATGGTTTATCAGATGTTATGAGGTACGTCAGGATTAGAAGGACAAGAGGCCTCAGCAGGATGTAGCCGGCACACTCAGCTTCCGCCTTCAGGAATCAGGGGCGGTGGGAGATGGTGGGAGGCAGTGCACCTCTCAGCCAGAGCCCCAGAAAGACAGGCTACTCCTGGGGGTGTACAGACTGATGTGGTGTATGAAAGGAATCAGTGCAAACAGTGGATACAGTCATTGACGCTGACAGCTCGCAGCAGCAAAATACAAAGCTGGAAGACCTGTGGGTTTGGGCTCCCCTAGTGAAGGCCCCAGTCTGGAGCCTGCAGAAGCAACACAGTTGACACAGCTGGTTCCAAAGAACAGTTAAGGAAACCGGTGTAATCACATCATTTACTTAAATCCCTCATCTCACTCATATGTGGGATCTAATGAACACTTATAAACTGGTGAATAACAGGGAACCAGGGGCATGGGTGCATGGAACAGACTGACTCTCAGAGCTCATACACATGTATGCACAACAGGATGATGAAGGCCCGGTGGGGCAGGAACCTGGGGCAGAGGAGGAAGGAAGGGAACATCTGCAATGCTCTCAACAATAAAGACAAACAAGAAATCGGTGGTATCTTCCCAGTGAGTGTGTGCCGCTAGCTCCCTGACTCCTCAGCGAGGCTGTGGGACTTGTTCTGACATTAGGAAGTTTCATGAAAAGATGAGCCATCCATTCTCCCGCCCTCAACACGCCAAGCAATTGTGATTAAGTGACTCTCTCCCCACCACCTTTTCCTAACAGACACCACCGGAGCCAGGATCTGTAATCTGGGTCTGATGGATGCATCACTCCTGAAAATGGATAGGCACCTTTGTGATTGATAGAGTTGAGTCAGCTCAGTGTAGCAAATTATTCTTTGTAGAATATTTCATAAAATACCCATAGGACAAAATTCATTCTCTCAGTGTTACTGTTTTAATTAGGTGCTGAAATCAGGCTGAGTGGGTTCGGCAGAGGGGACCTGGAACAGGGACCCTCTTCTTTGCTGGTGTGTCTCTACCTGCCTTCCTTCTCTGCCCCTTTATGTGCCAACCCCAGGATTCCTGCTGACTGCTATGCCTTCCCTCTGCCGGAACATGCTGGAATCGCTCTTCCATTCCTCTTTTGTATGTATGTATTTATTTTTATTATATTTTAAATCCTCACTCAAGAATATGTTTATTCATTTTAGAGAGAGAAGAAGAGAGAGAGAAATTGATGTTTAAGAAGCATTGATTGGTTGCCTCCTGAATCAAACCTGAAACTTGTGTATGTGCCCTGACCAGTAATTGACCCACAACCTTTTTTATTTATTTTTTATTATTATTATTATTATTATTATTATTATTATTATTATTATTATTGGTGCACAAGACAGTGCTCCAACCAGCTGAGCCACCAGCAGGACTGCTCCCGCTTCTCTAGCATACAGGTGCAGGCAGTTCCTCAGCGGGGCCTACACACTCAGCTCGCAGCCCTACTGATGCCGTCCCGTGAATTTCCCAGGAATTTGGTTCCAAGATGGTCAGTATATAACTTGGGTCAAGTATGACTTCAAACCGTTTTTGAGAGAGAGAAAGGAGCAGGTGTGTGGAGGAGAAAGAGGGAGA
>JAAGEH010000327.1:229228-262329 GCA_011751065.1 Lasiurus cinereus | reverse complement strand
GGGGGGGAGACTTTAACCTGGCCAGGATGAGAATAACACTTTAATGTAATAAGAATGTGTTTTACCCATTTTATTGAATTGCAACAATTTTCAATTTTTTAGTCTGGTTGTTCTGGGTTTTCTCTCTGTTGTAAGAGATGGCATGCTGCATTAGATGTTTAAAAGCTTGAAGCATATGAAGACCATGCTGTGTGTGTCAGTCAAACTTTATAATAAAAAGGAATCCTAGATATAGGGGATGTATTGGAAATGCAATGTTTTCTTAAACATAGCTACATTGGGTTTAGGATTACAGCAATTCCGAATGAATCTTTTTATCAGCACTAACTTAGAGGAATGTTTTTGCCCTCATTCTGTATTTTCTCCATTTAATAGAGAGCCATCCTTCTTACTCTATCCCTTCTCCTCTGTCTCCTTGACCTTGAAATTCCCACTATTTCCTCCTTTTTTTTCTTTTTGAATGGGGTTGATCTACAAAGATGAGAGCTTTTCCTTTAAAACTTAGACTTGCCTTGAAGAAGGTGGGCAGGTCCGTGGCCATAGTGAGTGTGTACACGCATGTGCTCGCTGATAGATGGGGCTCAGTGAGTCTTGCTATGAGCCTGAGTGGGCACCAGGGGAAGAGGGCAGTGCCGTGTGCCTGAGTGAGGTGGGCAATGAACTGCATGGCAGACGATGCTAGAAGCTCTCTGTAAGGGGTACTGGGTATGGCTCTCTGCCCATGAACCTCACCTCTGGCCTTCAATTTCTCCATTGGAGATGCACTTCTTTGCAATTTGAAAAATGACAAAACCTAACGCAATACTTTCCAAGCACATTATCAATTACAAGGTGTGTGCACATCCGATGGCCTCATTGATTCTTTCTCTCAAATGGAAGATAATATAAATAGACAGAGTGTGATGTGGGCCCTGACGGGTTCACAAGGAGACACAGAGGTGGTCGTGGGGAGAGAAGCAGGTGCTAGGGATGCCATCTTTCACAGTTTTTATGACAGGTGACTGTGGGAAATATCAGACAAGCTCCCCAAATTGAAATGCACCTGTGCCAAGTATTCCAATGAAAATGTGAGAGACTTGGCAGGATGTCGGCGCGGCTCAATGAGTAATTGTTGTCCAGTTCATCTCCTGCCTAGGAGCAGGATGGGGAGGACCCGGGGCCCACCTGCCACCAAGAAAGGATGTGCGGAGGGCGACAAGCCTACAACTGCCAAGAGCCCTTCACATGTTTTGTTCTTAATCCTCATTGAGGATAAGTTCCCATGGGCTTTTAGAGAGAGTGGAAGGGAGGGAGAGAGGGAGGAGAATGAGGAGGAGAGAGAAAGAATGAGAAAGAGAAACATGGATGTGAGAGAGACATATCAACTGGTTGCCTGCCACATGTGCAGGCCGATGCTCTAGCCACTGAGCCATGCCACCCAGGAGAGCCTTCATATTTTTGGCCACATAGAGCCTGACTTCCTGGGCCAAAAACAGGTGCTGTGGAGACAGGAGGCAGAGGGGCTTTCGACCCTGCTGCTTGCCGCACCTGCGTTTTTAGCATCTTGCGTTTCTTGTAGCATGAAACATTCGCCAGATGCGTTGCCTAGTCCGTTCCCAGCACAGCATGTGGGTCTTCTGATCTCGGGCAATGGTCCCGTTGGGAGTTTGAGTAATGTCTGCGCCATGGGTCTCCTTCTCTTGGTTATTACTTAGCTGGTTTTTATGATGCAGCTTGGGGATTTTGCACTTAGATGTGAAGAAGGAAATAGCTTTTAACTAAAAAGAAAATGGATCTGTCCAGCAGGTGTGGCTCAGTTGCTTGAGTGTCTTCCCAGGAGGTCACAGGTTCCATGCAAGGGTTGTGGGCTTGATCCCTAGTAGGGGGTATGCAGGAGATAGTCAGCTGATGTTTCTCTCTTGATGTTTTCATCTCTCTCTCCCTCTCTCTCTTCCTCTCTGAAATCAATTAAAAAATATTTAGAAATAAAACGGATCATTTGTTATTTTTTATATATTTTTATTGTTTAAAGTATTACAAATAGTAGTACATATGTGTCCTTTTTCCCCCCCTATTGACCTCCCCCTGGCCTTCCCCACCCCTCAGTACATGCCCTCACCTGTCCACTCACCACCACCCCCCCAGTGTCTTGTATCCATTGGCTATGCTAACACACATGCATACAAGTCCTTTGGTTGATCTCTTACAGCACCCACCTCCCCACCCAACCTCCCCTGCCTTCCCACTGTAGCATGACAGTCTGTTCATTGCTTCTTTGCCTCTGTATCTTTGTGTGTGTCTCCCCCCGCCCCCTCCACCCGCTGATTCCTTTCTTTAAAAACATCTTGCCTCTGTAGGCTAGAAATAAACCTATAAGAACAAAAAATGTTTGAGTCCCCATTTCAATGTCCAACAGTTCTGAGTCCCAATTTCAATGTCAAACATTTCCTTATGTGTACACGTCAGCAATGGTATCTGGATAGTGGACAAATGGTGGCAATGCCGGTCCGACCCTCTCTGGTTTGGTCCTAGGCAACATGCAGCGACACACAGCTGCTGACTGCTCTCATGGCAAGGCGTCGTCTGCGTCTTCCATCTCTGGACTGTTTCTCCTCTTGTCTTTGTGGTTGGCGCAGACCTGTCAGTTCCTCTCTGTTGCAGGAGTCCACTTGGTCTTGGAGTTGTCTTCTGAAAGTATATAAACATATTCTCGACCAAAAGTTAATAAAGGAATCTTTTCTATAAAATTGATTTGGGGTCCTTTTGATTTTTGTCCACCCGATTTTTCTTTGGCTTATTTTGACACCATGTGTGTTTTTCATGGGTGTCTTTCTATTAGCATTACAAATGAAAATTAATGTTCTAAAGTAATTTACTTACCGGATATTTTTCCTTACATGGTATTATCTTGCTATCCCCCCCTTTTTTTTGATTAATGGAGACTTTTATAAAATTTTTAATGCAATCTTGATAACTTTAAATTTTAATTTTTTGCACACAAATATGCCTGTTTTATGTTCATTGCATGTTAAGCAATTTTACCATGAGATGAACTACCAATAGAAAATTTAGTTAATACTTTAGAAATACTTTAGAAACAGCTTTTTATCCAGTACAATTAAATTTTCTTGGGCATTCACTTATTTCAATTCTCCAATTTAAATTAATCTTAAAGCTTGATTACTTTTTTACTGTCAAATTTAATACTCTACCAACAATTTTAGATTACCCAGTAAATATTAGTGGAAAGGTTTTATTGTATTCTTGAGTAGGTACTGAGCATTTCTACTGCTAGGCTGAATTTAGATATAGGGCAGTTGCTGTTGGCAAGTTTCTGTCTGTTACCTGGGTCCCAATCTGAGCTGGGCCCAGTCTGTCTGTTACCTGGGACCCAGGGATCATTTATTATTAAACAGAGATTATCTAAACCAAAGGTGGGGAACATCCAGCTCTTGGGCCATATAAGTCCCACAAAATTATTTTATCTTGCCCTGCTAAGGCATGAGGAGTGACCAACTCTAGCAGGCTGATGTTTAAGCTGATAATTTTGTATAGCCCACAAAGGATGGTATAAATAATAAAAGATTCCTT
Organism: Lasiurus cinereus; assembly: GCA_011751065.1. Classification (NCBI taxonomy): domain Eukaryota; kingdom Metazoa; phylum Chordata; class Mammalia; order Chiroptera; family Vespertilionidae; genus Lasiurus; species Lasiurus cinereus. The sequence goes on along the minus strand of JAAGEH010000327.1, from coordinate 258,759 downwards.
CACAGAAAAAAGCTCCCACCCCTGTTCTAAGCCACACCAAGGAAAGTAAAGGGAAAAAGGAACAATCTCTGAGCAGAAAGATTGGATTCCTGTCCTGTAGCTGGGGCTCGGGATCACAGCTGCGCACTGACAGTTTCAGCACTGAGTGTGACATCCTAGGAACCCCATTGGGCCACCTCAGTTGCCAACAGCCCTTTCAATTTCCTTCCTTCTTGTTTTTGTTTCGTTTCTCAGAGCAGCAACTCCCTGGCTTTGTGTATCTTATTATCCTCATCCTCAGCATCTTGCTGTCCATGCTTGTTTCCCCAGAGTTACCTCCCAAGACAGCTTCACCTTCTGCGTGAACGTGTCATCTCTACCGATCATGGGACAGCACCTCCCAAATCTAGTTTGGCCTCCTTCTCCCCTTCCTACACGTCTCCCAGTTACTGTGGCAACATGGGTCCCCACAGGGGCCCTCTTTTTGTACTAAATTCACACTGTGGGAGCATTAGCATGAGCCAACCAACGGGTGTTGTTTTTATCATAAAATAATGTGCATCAGAAACATGTATACCAGGTAAACAAACATAAAAAAAACATGTTCCCACTGTCCATGTCTATTCTCAGCTAATTCAATGTTCGCAGAGACTTTAGAGAATGTAACTATTATAATAAAAAGAATTGATCATACCTCTCTTTCTTTGAGTGCTTTAACATCTGCATTTTCCTAAATTTATGTTTTCACTACAGTTGATCTGTAATATCATATTAGTTTCAGGTGTACAGCATAGTGATTAGACATATATGTACCTTACAAAATGATTCCCCATAAGTCTAGTACCCACTTGGCACCATGCACAGTTATTAGAATACTAGAGGCCAGGTGCATGAAAATTTTTGCATGGGGATGGATGGGGAGGGGTCCCTCAGCCCAGTCTGCCCTCTCTCACAGTCCAGGAGCCTCAGGGGATGTCCTACAGGAAGCCATCGGGCCAATCAGGGGAAGGCACTGCCCCCATCACCTGCCACTGCTGCTGCCTCTAGCCTCCCTCTGCAGGAGGCGACCGGGCGATCAGGGAAAGGAGCTACTCCCATCACCCCACTGCTGCTGCCACTGCCAGCCGTCCTGGATACCAGCCCTTGGCCCTTGCAGCTGCTGCGGCTTTGTCCTGAAGGACAGCTGGAAGACATCTAGTCTATCTGATCTAATTAGCATATTACCATTTTATTAGTATAGGTTGTTGACTACCAGGTGTACTGATTAATAATGCGGATTTTTTAATCAAAGAAAACATAATAATTTCAAGAGAAACATCAAAAGTGCTTTATTCAAAGGAATGTTCATTGCTAGTTACACATTTACCCCATCTTCAGGTAATTTGTGGATACCGTCCCAATAGAACTTTTCTTGTTTTGAAGCAAACCATTCAGAGACCCAATTTTCTAGTTCTCCATACATTTTGAGGTACTACTCAAAAAGTGAGTGTGCCATTGATCAGAACAAGTGGTAATCTGAAGGAGCAAGACCTGGTGAATATTGCAGGTCAGTTAATACTTCCCAGGCAAGATCTTTTAATGTGTTTTTAATTGGTTTTGAAGTTTGTGATAGTGTGTCATGAAGCAAAATTACTTTGCCTGTGTCTTCTGGCACATTCTGGTCATTTCACAATCAAAGCATGGTTCAAATTGATTATTTGAGGTTGGTAGCAATCAGTATTAACTGTTTCACCTGGTTTTAGAAGCTCATAATACATCACACCTTCCCGATCCCACCAAGCGCAGAGCATTGTCTTCTTTCCGAAGCAATTGGCCTTGGATCAACACATGATTTTGTGCATTTGAGATTCTCAAATCCACTTTTCATCACCAGTCATAATTTGATGCAAAAAAGACTTTCTCTCGTGCCATTGAAGCAACATTTCACTGATGACTTTTTGGTTTTCTATTTGTCTTTCGTTCAGTTGATGTGGCACCCATTTTCCTTCCTTTAAAATCTTTCCCATTGCTTGTAAATGATTGGAAATTGTTTGCTGAGCAACATTTAGTTTTTCTGCAAGTTGTTTTTGACAGACATCTTCATCCAATATGGTTGTAATTTTTGGTCTTCAGACTTTTTTGATTGACCTGGACATTCTTTGTCTTTCACATAGAAATCATCACTTTTAAAGCTTTTAAACCAGCATTCACAACTATCTTGAGACTGAGCATGTTCACCATATGCTTCCTGAAGTATACGATAACTTTTTCATCAAAATAAAGTAATGAATTAAAACTTCTTGCCAATGCTGGGTTTTTGTTGTTGTGTTTTGTTTTTGTTTTTGTTTTTTTGAGGGGCACGAAACTCGACTCGACATTTTTAAGTGTAAAAATATCTATGATGTTAACACCTTCAGAAAATTTAACATATGAAGTTTTGAAGTTTGCTGTCAATACAACAAAATAGCATACATATCAAATTGCATATATGTCAAAATATGCATAACTCCATCTATTAAAAAAATCTGCATTATTAACTGCTACACTTGGTATATCCCTATGCTGTACCTTATATTCCCTGACTATTCTGTAACTACCAATCTGTACTCTCAATCCCTTCACTTTTTTTTCACCCAGTCCCCAATCTGCCTCACATCTGACAACCATTAATTTGTTCTCTGTATTTATAAGTTTGTTGGTTTGCTTATTTTGTGTGTTTTTCTTAAGATTCCACATATAAGTGAAATCATAAGGTATTTGTTTTTCTCTAGGTGACTTATTTCATTTAGCATAATACCTTCTAGGTCCACCCATGCTATCACAAATGGTAAGATTTCATTCTTTTTTATGGCCGAGCAATATCTCATTGTACATATGTATCACTTTTCTTTATCCAAGGGTCTATGATGGGCACATAGGCTGCTTCAATATCTTGGCAATTGTAAGTAATGCTGCAATGAGCATAGGGGTGCACATATCTTTTTGAATTAGTATTTTGGGTTTATTCAGATAAATCCCCAGAAGTGGAATTGCTGTCTTATTTGTTGTGGAGCAACTTCTACAACCAATTGCAAATGACCACGGAGTCTGCTAAGTTGGTAATATGCAAGCAAAAATTTATTGAACTGGCCAGTGACTGCTCTGCCTTTCACATGCAGGGAGTCCAGAGAGCAGCAGTGACCCTTTGTGTAGGACCACTTTTAAGCACATTTACCACATCCTGTTTTTGCAGAGCAAACAACCCAAGATAAAACAGTTTTCCCAAGCAACGTCAGAGTTGATGATCATGTTATTTACAGGGTCATCTTGTTCTTCAGAAAGCTGACAATGTTCTATGAAAGAAGGCCTACGTGCTGGGAAGGGGCCATGAGACCGTATCTCAAGGCCTGGCCTGATGTCAGCACTGATAACTTTATCTGGGGGATAGTGCATGGCCTCTCTGGAATGGGGCATGCTCAAAATCTCCCACTCTCTAACATTCCTCTTTGGTTTTATGTACATGAGTCAAATTATTGACTCCTTTGGGTCATTGTTGGCGAGAGAGTTATATTGACCCATGAGGACTATAAGCTTGATAGAATTAATTCTCTGCAGCATAAAGTCAGTGGGCCTGTTTATAAGATAAGGGCCCAGAATGAGGGCCAGGGCTAATCTTTAGAGGGTCTGAAGAGTCCTAGACTCTATTTTGCCTTGGCTGTCTTAAGCCAGGTGTAATGAAGCCATGTTGGGATCCCATCGACCTTGACTGCTGTGGGGTAGTCTTTCCAGGTAGGAGTCACTCAGAGTCACCAGGGTGGAAGGATGGACTGGATCAGAAGTTGGTATAGGCCAAGTACCTTGGACATGCTTCTGGACTGCTTTCTGGGTGGACTGTAAAGCCTGTAAGAACTTGAGTAAAGATTGGTTATGGATTTCAGCTTTTCTATATTGGATTTCCATGTAAGCTGATGAGGTGGGTAGGTCAGGGTTTGGAAGAGTCACTAGAATCTGTAGAGGCCTCACTGGTTTTAGGGCAGTCTCTCAAGCTGCTTTATCTGCAGCCTCATTTTCTCTTGCTTTTGGGGAGTCCCTTTGTCTCACATAGGTAGAGATGGGAAGTCTTAATTACATCTGGTAGTGCTAGTTAGCCCATCCTCCTTGCTCTTCTCATATCTGTCTAACTGGCTAATATATTACCTTAAGGATCCTGGCTCTGAATTCCTTTAGGGAAAATGGACATCGGTGGGCTCTTCTAGCTACTTCCTGCTGAGACGGGTCAGAAGTTTCTCTCAGAGCCAAGAAATCCTTGCTGTCTACCAGAGGGACAATGAGGCCTGGGCACAGAAGGAGATGGGCTTGTGACCTGGTGGAGGCAAACTGTAACAAATGGTCTGGTGGAAGGGAAAGAAAACCTTTCCGTTTCGATAGCTTCTATCGAAATAGAATTTTCTCCTCAAAATTACCCCTATGTTTATCAAAAGAGCCAAATCAAGATTAATTTATGCCTGATTGCATAAACATAACAAGAATGGTAACTGACTACCTTTGCCCAAATTTCATGATTGAATCTTATGGGCCCCATAGGGCCAGGAAGCCAAGCCATCCAGCTGCCATCAGGCGTGCCTGTAGTATCTGCTAAATTAGGTGAAGTCCTCACCTGTAGTGGCTCTACCCGGGCCCATGTCCTAGGCTTTAAGGCCCATCTCAGCCCTCCTACTCATAGCAGATCAGAGATCGTGGGGGTCTCGCAGAGATGCAGAGGCGCCCTTATTGCTCCCCTTGTACTCTGACCAACTGCGAGTGATAGTAGGGTGTGGGCCTGATGCTCCAGCACTAGATATTTTCAGGGCTAACCAAGCATGATACCAGACTTTCTCCATGGCATTCTTATTGGCTTTAAGTCTTCAGAGTTCAGGCAAGGCTCTTTAAAACATGATATTCCAGTCAAAGTTTCTGGTTAATAAAACCACTATTGGAAACTGGTTTTATTGAATTTATGCAAAGAAATGTATTGCCATGATTTATTCATTAAGTATTGCCAAATTTCAGAGGAATTGTATAAGGAGAAAAATATACTGATCTGCTTTAAGATAAAATTTTTCTTGTCAGTCCTTTTTATGGACTTTCTAAGGTAAATAGAATTTTTCTGAATAAACAGTAACTGTTAGATTTCTTTTATCAGTCCCTATATAAGTACTTTGGCATAACTACCCTCTGTTTAGGGAGGCAAAATGCAAATTAGTTACTCTTCCTAACTAACTGGCCTGTATTATTTGATTTCTTTACAACATTTTTCTTGTCCTTCTTATTACATACACAACCTTTATAAATTTTACACTTCCAAATTAGCCTTTAAACCTTCTTTCTATGTCTTTTAAAAATGCATAACCATGCCTCAGATCTTCTACTCAGTATTCCTTATTCTTTGAAACCTCAATATCTTATGATTCCTAAAAAGTAAACAGCCAGAATTTCTTAGATTAACACTTATGACTTAGACCTTCTGTGATAAAATTAAGAGTAAGTAAAAATATTTCTTTTTGAGAGATAGAGATTTTTAAAATTTAAACTAGTTTTAACATTAAATATATTATATCTTAAAATTCCTTTGCTGAATATTCTACCACTTCCCAAGAAGTACCTAGTAAGTAACTCCGCCCTGCCTGGCTTAGACAATGATATTTCCTCTATGTGTATTGGAAGGGTTAAAAAGAAGAAAATGAGGCAGAGGAAGATCCATTGTGTTTTGTAGTAGCATGGTTCAGATAAGCAAGAAACTAAGAACGCCTGCAGAGCAGGTTGTAGCCAGCCAAATCAACAAAAACCTCTCTCTCCCTGCTGTCCTTGAGGACACCACCCTCCCCCTCCTTTTTCTTCATTAGCCATTTACTCTGTCCTTAGTAGGGGAAATAAGGCAAGCAGTCTGAGATCCTGTATAACCAGGCTTTTTACACTTTAAGGAACAACTGCTCTCCCTCCCAGATTTTCCTTCTTTGCTCTAAGGCCCCAGAAGATCTCAACCTTCACCACTTCTGATATCTCCAACCATCATCTCCTGTCCCCAGCCTAGGGCTTCTCTATCTCAGCAGGCTGAGAGTCAATTCTGCTACCTCTACCCTTTCTCACATCTGCCTTGGAGCAGTTTTCGGCTCTCTTCCTCCCCCAGAGACCCACTGTAAATCTATCAGGAAGGGCAGGCAGGTTGCAGTTCTTGGGACCACATTATTCTCTGTTGGCTAGCAGGGTTAAAAAGACAGTTAATTATGACTAATCTTAACCCAACAAGCCTTTGTTTAAACTTCTCTGGATTGGCAACCTTCACAAATTTTATAACCTTAAATTAACTCTAGAATTCCAAAATTTTAGACTAACACAACAAAATTATAAATCAAAGAAAAGCAATTAAAAGTTCTCTACTGTCTTCCCCTAAAGCAGGGTTTGCACTATCTTTCACACAGACTCACACTTATATTTAGATACCAGACATTCTGAGTTTTTTACTTCTTGGGAGGTGATCCAGCTCCCCCTCCCACTCACTGGGATATGGGAAAGTCGGCCATTCACGCTCACAAAATTTCTGTAAATTAAAAGCATTAACAGAGGCTCCATAATCATCCATTCGCCAGCTTGAATTCATGAAAATTTTTCAAAAAACATTGCAGAGGGTAATATGGAGACACAGATGAACCTTGACCCATTTTGATGGAGACAAACACAACAAATACAAAACAAACAATCTTGACACCAACACAATAAACACAAGACAAATAGTCCAGACTCAACTACACCTGCCCTGGGCCGAGGACACTGTCATGTCCTCTGGCCGGAGTCTAGAGGTTATGCTCTGTCCAGCCTTCCAACAGACTCTAAGCCTTGAGATCTCAACCTAGGTACCTGTGACTTACCTCCTGTGAGATGGGTCTCCCCTTTTTCAATAAATCCTTATGGCTTGCACCTCCGGCCTTGGTCCCTGGAAAGGAAGGAGAGCCTCCAGCCTACTGAGTGGGGGTCCCTCTCACCTCCTGCAGGTATCTCACTGGTGCCTCCAAATGTTGTGGGGCGACTTCCACAACCAGTTGCAAATGACCACGGAGGCTGCTAAGTTGGTAATAAGCAAGCAAGGATTTATTGAGCTGGCCAGCAACTGTTCTGCCTTTCTCCATGCAGGGAGTCCAGAGAGCAGTAGCGACCCTTTGTGTAGGACCACTTTTAAGCACATTTACCACATCCTGTTTTTGCAGAGCGAACAACCCAAGACAAAACAGTTTTTCCCAAGCAATGTCAGAGTTGATGACCATGCTATTTATAGGGTCATCTTGTTCTTCAGAAAGCTGACAGTGTTCTATGAAAGAAGGCCTACGTGCTGGGAAAGGGCCATGGGACCATATCTCAAGACCTGACTTGATGTCAGCACTAACAACTCTATGTGGGGGATAGTCCATGGTCTCTCTAGAGTGGGGCATGCTCAAAAATTCCCACTCTCTAACATTATTCATAAGTCAGTTCTATTTTTTATTTTTGAGGACACTCCAAACTGTTTTCCATAGTGGCTGCACCAATTTGTATTCCTACCTATAGTCATCTGCATTTTGGTTTGGCTTAAATATTTAATCCCCTTTGTGTGTATATGTGTATGGATTGTGTTGCAATAAAAGAAATAACTATATTCATTCTCTCAAATTGCTATGGATTATTTAATCAACACATATTTCTATAGCTCCTAGTTTGCATCAGCATTTTCTGAACTTCTTTGGAGAATGTGCAACTATAATGTATTCATCACCCTAACTCCAAAGAGTGCAGCCCAGTGCTGGATACACTACACAGTCAATTTCAGGAGGAGTCTAGTAGAGCTGAGGAGGCTGCAGATGTGTGCTAGCTTCCCCTGTGTTGAAGGGCTACATGGTCACAGCAAGGGGCCGCTGGGCAGATGTGGGGCTGAGAACCACCAGGGTCTAGGCAGGTGCAGAAGAGGGCAGGTGGTTTATTTGGGGAAGAACAAAGGGTAATAGGTACACAGGAAACATTAGGCAAAGTAAATAAGGAGAGAGTAGACTTTTAATAGAATATTTTAGAGTGATATGATGCAATTTAACATTATTGGGAAAAGACTATTAAGTTGTTGCCATTTCATAATTATCTTACTGTGATTTAAAAGTTTTGCATAAACTAATATCTGATATTTTCAGAGAGAATAGTTAAGTTGAACTACCTTTATATTAAAACTGATGGACATCAGTGTCTCTCTATACAAAAGTATCCTATCTAATAAAAGAGTAATATGGAGATTGACTGTCACTCCAACAAGATGACTGCCCCCATGTGGTCAAAAGATCCTGCCCCCATGTGGACACAAGATGGCCACCACAAGATGGAAAGCAGGGGAGGGCAGTTGGAAGGGATCAAGCCTGCAGGGGAGGGCATTTAGGCATGACCAGGCTGGCAGAGGAGAGAAGTTGGGGGCGACCAGGCCTGCAGGGGAGGGCAGTTAGGGGTTACCAGGCTTGCAAGGGAAGGCAGTTAGGGACAAATAGGCTGGAAAGGGAGCAGTTAGGCAGTAATCAGGCTGGCAGGGAAGTGATTAGGAGGTGATCAGACTGGCAGGCAGAAGCAGTTAGGGGCAATCAAGAAAGCAGGCAGGCGAGCATTTGGGAGCCAGCAGTCCTGGATTGTGAGAGGGATGTCCGACTGCCTGTTTAGACCTGATCTTACCTGGGGTCCCAGATTGGAGAGAGTGCAGGCTAGTCTGAGGGGCATCCCCCCCATGCCCGAATTTCATGCACTGGGCCTCTAGTCTATATATATAAAAGCCCAGCGACCTGAAAGGTGGAACAACCAGAACAAGTAGTGGCTATAACGCACTGAGGCAGCAACTAGCCTGATCTGTAACCCAATTGTCCCCTACTCCCAACTGTCCCAGCCACCAACACCCCAATCAGGGGCAGGGCCTGGTGGCCAACTGCCCGTGGCCCCCTTTCCCCATCCCTGCAGGCCCAGCCCAATGGGCCCCCATTAGGGAGGGCCGGCCAGACCCTACCTGTGCACAATTTTGTGCAGTAGGCCTCTAGTTTTTAAAATAAAATAGTAGAAGCAAGAGGTTTTGGTTTTAAATTGTGTTTAGGTAAAATAATGCTGTGTGTTTATTGATTTTATTAATAGGACATATTGTGTGGAAGCTGGGCCTCGCAACTGCCTCAGTCGTGGGTGATATTTATATAAAAGCAAACTTTAAAAAGAGAAAACTCTGCAGATTCTGGTGGTGAAGACCTTTCTGACTACATTCTGCCTGGTGTGGAGGAAAGCACTGCCTTCTGGGAATGTGTGGCTCTCAGAATCCCAGCAACACATGTGGTGAGGGATGTGTAAATGGCCATGTTGTGTGGAGGCAGTGACAGAACCCACCACATGGTCCCTGACTCCACGCAGGAAGAGAAAAGCACACGTGCCATTGCTCTGAGATAATAAAGACTGCACTGCTGCAAGGTTGGAGTAAGTTGCTTCATACTTTTTTGAGCTCTCAGTTTTGTTTTGCTTTTACTAATCTTCACTCAAGGATATTTTTTCACTGATTTTCTTTGCAAGAGTATAAAGGAGGGAGGGAAAGAGAGAGAAACACCTATGTAAGAGAGACACATCAATTGGTTGATTCCTGCATGCATCCTAATTGGGGCCAGGATTTTAACCTGCAACCCAGGTCCATGCTCTTGACCATGAATTGAACCAGAGACGCTTGAAAATGTGGGCTGGTGCTCTAACCACTGCGCAGCACCACCCAGAGTAATCTCTCAGATTTAATATAAAGTTATCTCATTAAGTTAGCATAGCTTTTTAGATGCAGGACAAGACTGGCCTTCCAGATTGGAGAGGGAGCAGGCTGGGCTGAAAGACATCCCTCCACCCCCATGCATGAATTTTGTGCATTAGGCTGCTGGTTTAGTAATAATAAGGAGCAACAGAGCAAAAAAAAAAAAAAAGAAAATATTCACAGCACAGTTTTCTGAGATGTTAACAATGTGAGGTTTAAATGAACATAGACACTGGGGGGTTGGGGTATGCCTGGGAGGGAGGGGGGGCAATGGGGCGATATGTATAAAAAATTAATAAAAAAAAAACAATGTGAGGTTTAGTTGTTAACTCACACTTGTGCATTCTCTCTTTGTTGCCTGATCATAGAGGTATCAGCATGAAAGGATTATTGGATCAAAAACCAAAGTTTTGTTTGAAAACCAAGACATTTTTTTTTTGTGTGAACAACCTGGTTGAGAATTGAGTTGTTCGAGATGGGAGACATTCAAAAACTGAGGTTTGACTGTACCTTGTGAAGGCCAACTGCCAGTTAGTATTGGTTATTAATAATAATTGAAACATCTGGGCATGCAATTAGCTCAAACTCTCCAGGTGTGACAAGGCACACATCTGCCATGTGGACATCACAATACAACATCCCTTGACCTGCATTGCAGGTTGCTGGGTGTTTTTTCTTTCTCTGGATTTTCATAGGCATCTTTGTCTACAGATTCAGAGTCAGGAGGGTCCATGCAAGTTTGAGCTGGAAACTTGAGAGTTCATTTCAATGCACCTGTGACTGTTCCTCACTTACTATCTCCACTCCACCACTTATATCAGAAAAGACACCACTACACTTAGGTAAGCAGCATTCACAATGGGGACATGCTGTCCAGTCCTCCAAAATTGAGAGAGAGAGTGAGTGCTGGGTATTGGCCAGAGGAAGGGGCCATTGCTCCTCAGGGACATGACACCCTGATGACAGTGACATCACAGGAATGGCTTGAGCATCAGTGTGGTGACAGTGATACCATGATGTTGTGGTATAATTGGAAAGACAAATACACAGCAATACACCCCACAATCATATGAAGCACCTAACATCATGCTTGCTGTCTTTGGAGATAGAATTATTTCCCAGAGGTGTCGGTTGAGTCCATGACATTTCCTGTCTTTTCAGAGCAAGTGTCAAGTGGAAATCGTCTCAACAACTTTGATGAGTAGACTTTAAATATTGAAACAAATGTTTGAACCAAGTTATCCACAGGCTTCTCCAAACAGATTAAAAATGAGTGTGCCTAGATCAGAGAACCAAATCCCTAGAAATGTTTAGAAACCACCCAAAAGTACTGTGAGCAGTTGGCTAAGACTGCAAATAGGAAGCAGTGTGGGCATCTTTACCGTCACACTGTCCATGTGGGGAAAGGATATGATTGAAAAAGGGAGGTTTTATTGTCTGGTCTGTTTGCTGCTCATGAAATTTTTTTAAATTTTTTTTTGTATTGATTTCAGAGAGGAAAAAAGAGAGAAAAGAGACAGAAACATCAGTGATGAGAGAGAATCATGGACTGGCTGCCTTCTACAAGCCCCACACTGGGGGTCGATCCCACAACCTGGACATGTGCCCTGACTGGAATCAAACCATTACCTTCTGTCTCATAGGTCAACATTCAACTATTGAGCCAGGCCAGCTGGGCTGTGCTTCTTTTTAAGCCTCCATGAAGACCAATCAAAACAACTCTTCCTACTTAGGAAATGGGTTTGTTTATTGCCAGGTAAAAAGTGAGCCTGGTTTCAAGCCTCCCCTAAGGTTTGGGATCTGAATGATCTTTGGTGGAAACCTTGAAGGGGTTCTGTATGGAAGCTGTGCTCCCACTATTACCCTGAAGTTGACTTTCACCTTGTGCATTAGTGTACTCATAAGGAGTATTGGATTTTTTCTTTTCATTTGTTTTATTTTTTAATCCTCACCCAAGAACATGCTTAGAGAGAGGGAAGGCAAGGAGGAGGAAGAGGAGATGGAGGAGGAAGAGAAGAGAGAAACATCATTGTGAAAGAGAAACATGGATGGGCTGCCTCCTGTACATTCCCTACTGGGGATCCACTCATAGCCCAGGAATTAAACCCAGAACCTGTGGTGCACAGGACAGCACTCACCCCATGAAACCCCTGCAGCCGGCACTGGCTTTCTCTTGTGCCAGGAGCAAATTGTGAAGTTGAAAACCTTCAGCCATGTGGTCCCAGCTTCCCTTCTTTGGCCTTTTCTGGGTATGGACTCCTTAACAGTCTGGTGAAGTCTAAAGATCCTCTTAAGAATTATTTTTTTATGAAAAAAAAAAGAAGAAGGAAAAGAAAACCAGGGGATTATAAAGGAAATGAAGTACACTGAGTGGCCAGATTATTGTGATATATACACATACATACTTGGGTGAGGATTAAAAAATAAAACAAATGAAAAGAAAAAAGCCTGGTGCATGAATTTGTGCATGGGTGGGGCCTGGCCAACCTGGCCAGGGGGAGGGGACGTGGGCTGTTGGCTGCCTTACTTGCTCGTTGAACTCCTGGTTGAGGGGACAATTTGTATATTAGCCTTTTGTTATATAGGATATACACTGAGTGGCCGGATTATTATGCATTCAGAGATCATAATAATCTGGCCACTCAGTGTATATTGACATTGTAGTGATCTAAACCTTAAAGATAAATTTTTGACATAGTAATGTAATTTTTAAATTAAAGTGCTGTGGTCAATAGTTTTGAAGTCATGCTGAGAGTAAACAATATTTCCAGGCATTGGCAGTAATGATAATGTGACATAAAATATCAATGATTTCTAATGGTAACAGACCTAACGCAGCGATGGTGGTTGAGTGTATTTCTTGTTGAAGGAGATGCTAGCTTTCAGTTAGTGTGAAAGAAACTACAGAGCCAGTTTCTCCCCCATATTCTTCACGAGCCCTTCTTTCCTGCCTGGAGCATGAAAGAGTCTGGATGCCTTTCAGCCTGCTCCTTCTCTCGGGAGTACCCCTCAATTTCACCTCTGGGGGAATGTAAGCCTATGTATCTTATCACCCAAAGAGAAGTACCTTTTAAACTCTGCCTCTCAATCACAAGGGAGATCTTATTTTCTTTGTAAAGAAATGTTTGGGGTAACCTCTGAAATTTTGGTACAGCGGAACTAGGGACTCTGTGTCTGCCGACAGTTAGCCTGGCTTTGCATTAGTGGCCAGAGCCAGTGCTCTCCTGGAAGTTGATGACAAAAATGAAATTGCAAAATTTGCAGTTCACCTGTTAGGCTGCAGGTGGCGTGTGCAAAATGATTCAAGTAGCGCTGTGGGGATTTGTCTTCCCGGTTGCCTCCTCCCACTCTCGCTTCTAGGTGCATGTGTTACTCAGAAGCTGTTCTAATGAAGGCTTGTGTTATTCCTATTGATAAACTAGTGATGCTATTTTGCAGTCCCTGTGCATTGTTCTGTGTCCCCTGACTTTGTTTGTGATGGGAAATTAAAGGAGCAAATTACCGCTCAGTGCTTCCCCCACTTGGGTATACATCAGCAGGGAGGCGCCAGCTCAGAATTAGCTATCAATGAGCCAATGCTCACAAGTTATCCTACTGTGCAAAACACAGTGCCCTTAAGTAAATGCACTCAAGCAGCCTCTCTGTCAACCTGCATGTTTAAAACAGAAAGAAAGACATGTATAACTTTTCCTTCCCCAAAATGAGCCTCTTCTGAGGGAGCAGAATTACTAATATATTTACAAACCCCATGTTTCTCTTGTCACGGCCATTTTCCTCCTTTTTTTTTCCTGGCAAATACTCAGCTTTTCTTCTTCCCAAGTGATACCATATGAAAGGGGAGGGCGGGCGCTCTTCCCACCGGGTGCTGGGGTGGAGCTCTGACACCATCTTAAGAAAAAGAATTTTCTGAGACTCACATGGGAAAATGAGTGATATTTATTTGCACGAAATTAAACCTTTGTGTTTCTCAACTCCCATTTCCCTGGGTCCAGTCTTAGAAGCAGTACAGCTGGGGGTTCAATAGAGCTAGATACAAAGCCAGTATCCAGAGGTGGATCTGGGCCCAGTTCAGCATCAGGCTGGCTGCTATCCATCAGTTTATTCTGTGGGGTCCCCAGGGCGTGGGCCACCAGGGAGAATGCCAGGAGGCAAAGTGTGAGCCATGAGCCAAGAGGAACCAAGAGAGCAAACTCCTTTGTTTAGGGGGTTAAGTAGCCCAAATCTTCAAACCCTTGCAGTGGCCACACTCATTCTTACCTACCATCTCTGTCCCCAGGGGTGATTGACAGTAAATGCCTTCCCTATGTCATCCCAACTTTTCTGGGCATGTGTCTCTCTCTCCTTTGTCCAGTCCTCATCCCTGGCATTTGGCAGGGGACATGCTTAAATGTCTGGCCTTTCCCCTGCTCCTTTTCTGTTATTAATAATTAGCTCATTACAAGGGTATCAGTTTCAACACATAGACCCTGGAGAGGAGCATCCAAACTTCTTGGCCTGCGCTGGTGCCGTCCCAAGGTTAATTTCTGCTTCTGCAGGGATGGTTCTGAACCCAGGAATCAGCGGGCATCAGCAGCCCAGCACCATGGTTGGCAAACTGTGGCTCGTGAGCCACATGTGACTCTTTGGACCCTTGAGTGTGGCTCTTCCACAAAATACCACGTACTGGGCAAGTCTATTTTGAAGAAGCGGCATTAGAAGATTAAGTTTAAAAAATTTGGCTCTCAAAAGAAATTTTAATCATTGTACTGTTGATATTTGGCTCTGTTAACTAATGAGTTTGCCGACCACTGGCCCAGCAGGAATGGGCAGACTGGTTGTAGGAAGCCCCAGGGCTTACAGCTTCCAGCCGACGAGTGGGAGGAAAAGCTGGTGACTCAAGCATGGTGTCTCTCATATCTCATGAGCAACTGATAAAGGCATTTCCCCTTAGATTCAGTCTTAGAGTGACCCCGTCTTTTGCCAATGCCGGACAATGGAAAGTTAAAACCATGTGCTGCTGTCTGTGTTGGCACGAGCTCCATCCCACACGAGGTTGCCATGTATTTCCTCCTGACCATTAACTGTGCTCTGCCCTTCCTCAGAAGCCCTGACGCCTTCAGTCCTCCCCCTGTTACTTCTACCTTTTTTAATGTTACACAATTTTCAAAGCCCATGTCAGATTCCACCTCTTCTGTGCAGCACTTCAGTTGAAATGAATTTCTTCCTCCTCTGAGTCTGCAGACCACTTTCAGTCCTCGATGGGCACATGCACAGAGTTACCATCTTCCCTCCCAGTTTCCTGAGCTGCCGTCCCCAGGTCAGGCCTTACCCACAGGAGGAATGCTGGTGGACTGAGTCACTGTTGGATGAATGGGGGCACCGACATGAGTTAGATTACATATATCTCTTGGAACCCAATGATTGCATGAAATTAAATCTTTGTGGAAATCCAATGATTTTATGACCAAAGATCTGAATTTCATAAAGGTGACTTTTGACATTGATTTTGAAATCAATCATTTAATTCTATAGCTATTTCTTAAACTCCATTCTGCTTCTGAGGAATGCATGCTCCAGCCGTGGGGGAGACAGTCCATGCATTCTCTTCTACCAGGTAAGACCTGTTACTGGCCCAGCTTCTTGTCTGGTTGTATAAATCATCATCATCATCATCATCATCAACGTTGAAGTCCCACTGCCAGGTGGTCCAGCACATTAGAACTGATGCAGATCAGAAAGATATGAGAAAATGTTTCTCCTCTCATTAAAAAGGGTTTTTGTCTTTTGCTCACAAGGAGCACCTTGGGGAAGCTGGATGAGACATGTGGGCTCCTTGCCATTGTAATTATTTTCTCTCTCTTCTGTGCCCAGCATGGCTAGAGAGCAGGGATTGAGAAATAAAAGAAAGAGACAAGACACAGAGATAGAAAGAAAAGCTGGGGCCAGGTGGGACCGCTGCCCTCTTCTGATGGAAAGACAGTGACCCAGAGCAGATGCAGCATGATTATTTTATACCCCCAAATACCAGAAAGTTTCACCAAAAGTCAAGACAAAGGAGATTATTTGCATTCTTGCATTCCTGGTGCTTGACTGGATTTACATATCAAAACCCACTTCCAGACACCTGGGCAAAGATAAGAGTCAATGCTGAGAACACATCTGTCTTTTTGGAAAGATGTGATCTTCTGTGTCACAATTCAAGCAATTTAAAGTATAAAGAGCTTGACTAAGTTTGTTTTGAGGTGACACATAACATCCCTCTCCCTCTTTTTGTTTTAGTAATTGCATTTTAAGAGTATGATTGGTTCTTTCCACTATTGAGTGACATCCATTTGCCAGAATTGATTATGTTTAAGTCCTCGGGGATTTATCCTAAAGTTGGCATAGGGAGGAGAATAACACACTGAGGACATTGCTTCCAATAAAATATGGAAATTGTCATTCTCAAATAACATTTTGAAGGCTGAAAATAAATGAAAAAGTTCCTCTGAAATAGTGTGCCCTCTAGTAGCTGTTTCAATAATTTTGGCCATACTTATCACATAAGCACTATCAGTATAGGTTGATGGGCTCCATAGCAAAATCTGTTAAGGCATAAATAAGAGCTTGTTTTTCTACTGAAATATAAGGGGTTTAAAGGGCCTTTGCTCCCCTGCTGCAGTAGATCCAGTCTTTCCAGAACTAGATCCATCTGTAAAAATGGTTAATGACCATTAAAAGAGGTATAACATCTCTTTTAATGTGGCAGCTAATACCATTCCCTGTGTTAGAAATAAGACAAGCCCCCAAGTCAGGGGTCCTGGTAGAACACAAAACATCAAACATTTTGACTTCTATGCAGAAGGGTGAACACATGTGGTCTGGAAGCACGGGCACACCGACCTTCTTTGCCCTTGGTCCTGGGCAAGCTGCAGTGACGTATAGCTGCTGATTGCTGGCATGGCAAGGCAATCCATGCGATTTCAAGTATCACCATCTTTATTTCTGGACTGTTTCTCCTCTGTTCTCCAGGGCCACTGCTTTTCTGTGGTTGGAACAGTTCTATCAGATCCTCTCTGGGATCCATTGTTGCAGGAATCCACATGGTTTTGGAGTTTTCTGGAAATATACAAACATATTCTCAACCAAAGGTTAATAAAGGAATCTTTTCTATAAATTAGGCTTGGAATCCTTTTGATTTTTGTCTAAACGATTTTCCTTTGGCTTATTTTGACACCATAAGATTTTATGGGTGTCTTGTTATAAGCATTATAAATGAGAAATAAATTTTAAAGTAAAAAATTTTAAATCATTAAGGCTTGATATAATTTACTTACAGGATATTTCTTTCAGGATATTATTCTACTATCCCCCTTTTTATTTTATTATTATAAGGCTTTTGTAAAAAATGTTTAGTACAATCTTGATAACCTTTTATTTTTAATTTTTGCACAGAAATATGACTGCTTTGGATTCATAGCATGTTTAGCAATTTTACTATGAGATGAACCATCAATAAAATTGTTGTTAATACTTTTTGTTGTCCAGTACAATTAAGTTTTTATGAATATTCACTTATTTCAATTAGCCAATTTAAGTTATTAACTTTAACTTTATTTGTCCTAGGTTATGGCCAGTAAAAGACATTAAGTTTCTGCAATTAGTCTTTAACTTTACATGAAATTTATCAGGGAGGTAAGGACACAAATTATTTACTTTAGTTCAAGAGGCCAAATATATTGACTTTTTATTATAGTCCTTCAGATGTTTGAAGGAAAACTCTACTATTTTACTATCAAATTTAATATTTTAACAACAATCTTAGTTTGTAAATATTAGTGGAAGAGATTTTTAATTTTTCAAATTTCTCCTTTTTATTAAGCTAGAATTTTATTTTTAAAGAGTATTCCCTTTGGCTTATTTGCATATACAGAGGGATTATGGGAAGTCTCAGTAACTTTCTTAGAAGACTTAATCAAGTTGCTTACAAAGACATTGGCTTGCCGAGACCGGTTTGGCTCAGTGGATAGAGCGTCGGCTTTCGGACTGAAAGGTCCCAGGTTCGATTCCTGTCAAGGGCATGTACCTTGCTTGCGGGCACATCTCCACAGCGGGGTGTGCAGGAGGTGGCTGATTGATGTCTCTCTCTCTCATCGATATTTCTGACTTTCTATCTCCCTGACTCTCTGTAAAAAATCAATAAAATATATTTAAAAAAAAGGACATTGGCTTATTCAAAGGAAGGGGGTTGGCCTTTGCTGTTTCAATATGGCAGCCCCCATGGGAACAGCAAACCATGAAGCCAACATGGTGGCTGCCAAGCCAGGCAGTCCTCATGGTGACTTCTAATCTGTTCTTAGATTTTACTTGGATTCAATTACTTTTAAAAACATTGGCTTCTCATGTAACTTAATTTATATGAGACCTTGATTATATTTTTAAAAGCTAATTTATAAAGTAATTTAAGTAGGTATTTTTATTAAAAAGGCAAAGCAAGCAAATTTAGTAAACTTATAAGTCTGATTCAAAAAGCACAAACACTGCCCCACAACTAACCTATTTAAAATACATGCAGCTATGGGCTTTTTGTTACTTTAAATTCCATCTTAAAATTTTGGAATTTAAGAAATATTTTGGATTTTAAGAAATATTTTGCCCTCCTTAGAGGCCAAAACCTTCATAACACTTAATATATGTATATAAGTAAAATATAATGATTAATTTTTATTTGATAAAACTTTCCATGCGATTTCAAGTATCAATCAGTTTAATTAAAAAATATTTTTTTAAGAGAGAACAGACTTTTGAAAACATTTTAGGGCCCATGAAATGTCTAAAAGTTATTCTGAAAGTCTTGAAATAACTTGGAAATATATATATATATATATAGTATTTTCTGGCATATAAGACGACCCTCAACTTTTCCAGTTAAAATATAGAGTTTGGGATATACTCACCATATAAGACTACCCCTCTTCCAATGCACACCAAATAAAAATTTAAAAAATATCAGATTTGATTTCAATATGGTAATTTTAATTCAAATACTTATGACATGCAGGTACTTAGCAGGAAAATTGTCACTTATAAATATGTCATCCAACATGTAAACATAAAATAGTGCAAGTGGATTAAACTTTTCTTAATTCACTCCAAAGCTGAAAGGAAGGATAAGATAATAAACCCACAGGAGCTGCCATGCTGTTTGTTTTCTAAGCTGCCAAACTGGAACTGATGATGATAGGAGGAAGATACCTATTTGTACAGTGCCTCATTTGCTGCTTTCATACAGTTGCCACATACAGTGGAGATGTGGCCATGGCCATTTTTGAGCTCCCCCGCCATATGCTGTGACCACAGATTCTCCAGTCCGGCTCGGAATTTTCAAAACCCACCTATAAGATGACACCTGGCATATAAGACGACCCCCAACTTTTGAGAAGATTTTCCTGGGTTAAAAAGTTGTCTTATATGCCAGAAGATACAGCATCTATGATTTAAAGATTATATACTTAAACTAGAGGCCTGGTGCATGAAATTCATGCATGGGAGGGTGTCCTTCAGCCAAGCCTGCTCCCTTTCCAATCTGGGACCCCTTGATTGATGTCCGACTACTCTCTCACAATCCAAGACTGCTGACTCCCAAATGCTCACCTGCCTGCCTTCCTGATTGCCCCTAATTTCTGCCTGCCAGCCTAATCACCCCCTAACCACTCCCCTGCCAGCCTGACTGATGCTTAACTATTCCCCTGCCAGCCTGTTTGCCCACAATTTTCCTCCTCTGCTGGCCTGGTCACCCCTAACTGTCCTTCCCTGTAGATCTGGTCACCCCCAACTGTCCTCCCTTGCAGGCTTGGTTCCTCCCAACTGCCCTCACCTGTTGGCCTGATCGTCCACAACTGCCCTCCCTTGCAGTCTTGGTCCCAGACAACTGCCTTTCCCTACTGGCCATCTTGTGGTGGCCATCTTGTGATCACATGGGGACAGTCATCTTGTGTGTTGGAGTGATAGTCAATCTGCATATTACTCTTTTATTGGATAGGATAGAGGTCTGGTGCACTAGTGAGGGCCAGCTGGTTTGCCCTGAAGGGTGTCCTGGAACAGGGTGGGTGTTCCCTTGGGACATGGGGTGGCCTGGGCGAGGGGCCTGTGGTGGTTTGCAGGCTGGCCATGCCCCCCAGCAACCCAAACAGAGGCCCTGGTATCTGAGATTTATTTATCTTCTACAATTAAAACTTTGTAGCCTGGAGTGGAGCCAACCCTTCTGCTTGCACAACCATTGAAACTCTGTTGCCTTAAGCACAGGCCAGAGTGTGAGGAAAGCTTGGCTTCCTCCATTGCCAGGGGCAACTCAAGCCTCTCTCCTGCTCTCTCTGTGGCTGTAGCCATCTTGGTTGGGTTAATTTGCATCTCCTATTGGCTGGTGGGCGTGGCTTGTGAGTGTAGTGGAGGTATGGTCAATTTGCATATTGTTCTTTTATTAGATAGGGTTATCATAAAGAATATCAATTACATTTAAACTGGTTCACAGAAGTAATCCTCTTTTGTAATTAGACCAATACATAACATATTTTGAGTTTCTAATTATCAGAGAAAACACAAAAATTATTTTCTCAAAAATCAATTGCTATAACCTAGGCATTTAGTTACCACAATTATATAATTTCTCCCAATTCAAATTATAGGTAGCAAATTAAATACTTAGCATTTCTCAAATCAATAATACTTTCACATTTTTAAGAATACATTTCAAATAAAATACAAGGTATATTTAATTAATAGATTAAATTCTATCCTCTAGACTTCATACTAGGCATACTCAGATCTACATTTCAGTATTATATCATTTCAATATATTTAGATATAAGTTTTTATCATTTGACTCAGTAAACTTCAAAGTTTTTAAGTTTCCAGTTGATAGGTCCTGCTCAGAAGCTTGACTTTTATTTTTTTCTAGGTCAAATTTGCCACCTTTAAGCATGGTGAAGATGAAACCATTTCAAATGGCTTTCTCCAGGAGTGGGCATTCATATTGGATCCCCATGTCTTTCTCTTCCCCTACCTCCCTCTTGCTCTGGGGGAAAATTCAGTGACAATCTAGGGTCTACTGTTTTTATTTTCATTATTATTTCAATTTTTATTTTTATATTTTAAGGAAAGAAAGATTTTTAAGATAAAGAATCATTGGCAGTTGCTGAGAAATTCCTTTAATCCTTTCTATTTGGTTCAGCCTAATTCAAGTAGTTTGAGCCTCCAACAAAATGAAATATGAAGTCACTTTTGGTCGAGCACCAGTATCCAGCCATAAAGGCTGGACAGCTGCAAGCAAAACCTCTTTTATCCCACTCACAGTGATACTTGTCTCTCTCTGTCTCAAAGTCTAGCTCTTGCTCATAATTACTAGGTAAATCTTTATCAGGTGGCTTTTGACTAAGGTCACAGGAGTGACATGTGGAGGCAGAGGAGGCCCACAAGAGGGAGGTGGTATTCTTAGAGATTCACACCCCTCCACTCTAGGCTGTAAGGCCGTGGCCACATCCCGCTGAGACATTGTTAAACTCTCTTGTGCTGGATCAAGGCAATCACGAATTAAAGTAGGAATAGAGAATCTTCTCTGGACCTTCTGCTGAGTATCGGTCACACAACTGCTTTCTGACCTTTTCATTAACAAAACTTAATTAAGAAATCAAGAATCTGACTACGCTTAACAGAGCATCCTTGAGCTTTGAGCATAATTTTAAACATCTGAGAATTGCCCATGTTTCACACCCAGCTAATACAACTTACAACAATCTGCTCCCTATCTTATTTCTTTAATCTGTGGTATCACACTTCTTGGAGAGATTCCCTCGCTTCTTACCTCTGTACTTAGCCAGACCACGTGGGCGCCAGATATAACTATTCTCTGTCTTCTCTGTCCAGCGCGGCTAGAGAGTGGATCCAATTCCTGAGTAGAGGCAGCTGGGGATTGAGAAATAAAAGAAAGAGACAAGACACAGAGATAGAAAATCTGGGGCCAGGTGGACCGCTGCCCTCTTCTGATGAAGAGACAGTGACCCAGAGCAGATGTAGCATGATTATTTTATATCCCCAAATACAGTGGTACCTCGAGATACGAGTTTAATTCGTTCCGTAACCTTGAGGCATGGGAAACTATGAGATGTTCGAGTCGAGGTAAACTGGTGGGTCGTGAGCAGCCGGCTGATTGGCGCAATTACTCCTATCTCAAATGTTGCTCGTATTTCAAAGCAAAAACTGCTCGCTTGAGGGCTTGTATCTCAAAAATCTCGTATGTTAGGGCACTCGTATCTCGAGGTACCACTGTACCAGAAAGTTTCACCAAAAGTCAAGACAAAGGAGATTATTTGATTATTGGCATTCTTGCATTCCCAATGCTTGACTGGATTTACATATCAAAACCCACTTCCAGACACCTGGGCAAAGATAAGAGTCAATGCTGAGAACATAATTGCCTTTTTGGTAACATGTGTAACCAAGACGTGGCTTTGCCTGTCACCTTGGGTTCAGCTGACAATTATTAAGGAAGAATGCCCATGTGCCTTCCCACGTGCCCTCTACATGCCATAAAATACCTAGAGATAACACTGAACACGCTATAATAGCGCAACTCTGTGAACAGAAGGAACAAGAGATATGAACATGTCTTGTACCTGCAGCCCAGCAAAGCTTCGTGGCAACAGTGC
This sequence comes from Lasiurus cinereus, assembly GCA_011751065.1. Taxonomy (NCBI): domain Eukaryota; kingdom Metazoa; phylum Chordata; class Mammalia; order Chiroptera; family Vespertilionidae; genus Lasiurus; species Lasiurus cinereus. The sequence continues at coordinate 236,355 of JAAGEH010000327.1, read as the reverse complement.
AGAAAAATCTACATGGATTCATTGGGCTGTGGAGAGCAAGTGATGCACTCACTGCCCAACTCCTGGAGGGAAGGAACTGATGGTATAATCCAGCCCCTTAAGAGCACTGAGGCAGCTCTATAAATATTGTACAAACATTAGTGGCACACCAAGTCCTACTGTCTGCCAGTGTCCTTGTTTTCCCAGATGCACATCTGCCTGTGACCTTGGTGCTAGCTATACACAGCAAGTCTAGGACCCAGAGTACCCCAGAACCAGCTACTTTACACCAACATCTATCTATCTATCTATCATCTATCTATCTATCTATCTATCTATCTATCTATCTATCTATCATCTTTCTATCATCTATCTATCCTCTCTTCTACCATCTAACTAGTCTATACTCTGCCATTATCTAACTGCCATATCTCGCTTTATCTCTAATCTATGATTTATGTCTCTCATAGCTATCATATATCTCTCTATACTCTATATTCTATCTATCCATCTCCTATCTGTTTACTTATGTATCCATCTATAATCTATTTATCTCTCTTATCTGTTATCTCTCTCTCTAATCAATCATCTATCTCTTTATCATAGCTATCATCTATCTCTCTATTGCATCTGGCAAATGTAGAGATACATAGAGGCTACTCTGACATTATGCCACTAATATTTTGGAAAGGAGGAAGATAAAAGAGCATTTTATATGCACACATCCACACAAGTGCGTACACACACACACACACACACACACCCTGTAGCCTGTTATCCTTTAACACTGCGATTCCAGGCTCCATGTTCACAGCACTTGACTTGTCTCTTGAATCCCCTTTCTTGACACCCAGTGTCCAGGTCAGCCCCCTCTGGGACTGTGTGGCCTCACAGCATGAGTGGCTACTGTGTGGCCTTGCTCCACCGGCCTCTCCCGCTCCTCCTGGGGCCCACTTTCATCATTGCCCAGACCTCTGGTGGTGCTCAACGACAATGACAACGGTGACACCATTCGCTTCTCTGCAGAAAGAACCTGACGGAACCCCTGGCTGTGTGTTTAGAGCCTTCAGCAGCTCAGCGCTGCATGTTGCCAATTTGGATGCGTTTGGTAAGATGCAGCCTGTATCCCTGGTGTCTCTCTGGCAATGCAAGTACCAAAATGCTAGTACATCCAGCGAGGGCTGTTTCCACTGAGCTACTTAAAGAGACAGGGAAACGAGTCTTAGACTGGCTTCTCGTCTAGATTGTTTCTGAGTGTTAAAGATAACCTTTGCTTTAAAAAGTATATACTGTTCAAATACAAGTGAAACAGGCCATGGTGCTGGACAGCTGCTCCCTGGAAGATAATTCAGCCGACAGCTACCAGTGCAGGGCTGGCTCCTGCATTTCCAGGATCTCTCTGTCTAAAGATAATCCAGAAATAATAAATTCAGAGCGTAGATACACTCTAAGAACCTTCCCCTGGCTGTTCAACAAAGCTCTTTAGTGCTAATTGCACATAATTTATTTGTAAATTTATTTTCTGGAGGATTTATGGTTCCATACTATGTTGACTTTTAGCATAGTCAGATTTACTATATCTGTGTTCATCCCAGATGATTTAATAGCTGAATTATTTTCGCTTCCCTCCCTTCCTGCTGTGGTTTGTTCATTTATTCAGGTAAAGGTTATTGAGCGCTGCCTGTGCCTGCGTGGCCCCTGGGCACCAGGGGAGTGTTCTTATGAGAATCCCAAAGCAGCATGGGCTTCTGGGAAGGTGCGAGTGTCATTGGGACCAGTCCTGGGAGGTTGCAAACAGCTTCCCCAGGTAGCAACAGGCATCAGTCACAGAAATGAAAGTAGGAAGAGGGGGGCCCCTCTGCACACCAGCCCCAATAACAGCCAAGGTCAGGCAAGAAGGAGAATATTGTAGCCTGAGTGTAGCGCCTCCCCCTGTCCCTTACCCCCCTCTCCCCTAGTGGAGAGGGCAAGAAGGGCAGCAGAGAGGTGACTCAGGCTGTCATGAGAGTTTGATCTCGAGAAAAATGGCCTGGGGGGTAGGGGTGGTGGGAGGCTGTGTGTGCACTTCAGATACAAAAGCGGGGCAACTGAGTCTGGCTGCAATATGGGAAACCACTGGAGGAGGAGGAGGCTGCAAAACGAAAGGCCCCTGGAGGAAGTTGCAACCAATAAGGCAAATGTCGCCTCAGGAAATTCAGTTTAAAAATCTAAAATATCAGTTTAGATTTTCTCCATTAACGATATGAGTGAGAATGATATGTTCATCCAAAGGGACATTGTGTGGCCACTGACGGAGCACTGCAATGCATGCATTTCACAACGACTGGCTGTAAGCTGAGTGTGTACAACCCAGTGTCCTCCTGTGTTCCTGTTTTATGTGGCAGTCACTTTCTCTCCTCCACTGGGGGCAGTGCATTGAAAGACGGCAAGGATATCTTAGGCTGCCCTAGCTGTAGAATCATATTTAACTGCTTGGGAAATTCTCCCCATGAACTTGAAAACTTAAGCAAACGAGGAGTCGGCTCACTCCTGGCAGTCACACTCTTGCAGGATGTGGAGAGGCACCTCCTCTTTCGCTGTCTGATGGCTGCCTGTGGGTCAGACCCTCTATTCAAATCCTTATGGATGCGTCACCACACCAGTGCAGTTAATTTTTAAAATCAAACTTATTGAGTTAAGGTAGATAGAAAATTCACCAATGTTGAAGGTACAGTTCAGTGAGTTTTGGTGCATGGACACAGCCATGTGACCATCAGCGTTCGCACGATAAAGACCATTTCCATCCCTCTGGAAGTTTTAACTCATGGATCTGCTATTTCACTAGAATTTTGCCTTTTCTATGATTTCATATAAGTGGAGTCATGCAGCATATACACAGGGTGTCCCCAAATGCATATGCACAATTTAGCAGCTGATTGCCATTACAGTTGGAAAATGAAATGTATTTTAATAAGCACCGTTTAATTATTCTTAACAGTATGCTTAATAGAATGTGGCATGTATCAACAGTTCACTTTTATTAATGAGAAACATTCTATTTTATGAAGATACTACCATTTATGCACTTAGCAGTTAATGGGTTTTTGGTCGTATTGACTTTGGGACTAAGATGAATAAAGCTTCTAGGCAGGCGCATTTGCATATGAGTATTGGAGAGGCTATGTTCTCATTCCTTTTGGAGAAATACCTAACAATGAGCTCACTGAGTTGTATATGTATATGTCTAACTTTGTACGAAATTAGCAAACTGTCTTCCAAAGTGTTTGCACCATCCCACACCCCACCAGTAACTCGTGCAAGGCCACCTGTTCTGCATCTTCCCTGAAACTTGAAAATCTGTTACATATTAGCTTTCCGTGTGATTCTAGTAGCGTCGTATGTCATTGTAGTTTAGAAACATTCCCTCCACAACTAATGTTATCGAGCACCTGGTGTTTTGGCAATCGCATCATTTTTGGTGAAATGTTATTCAAATTATTTTTTCCTTGTTCTTGAGGTGAGTGTGTGTATTTCACATGAACACAAGGTGACTGATACATTTTGCAATGTTTCCCAGTCTGTGACTTGTCTCTTCATCTTCTTAATATTGGCTTTTCATAAACAAAGCTGTTAGATTTTGATGAAGTCTGATTTACCTTTCTTTATGTTTTTGGTTTTTTTTTTATCCTCTCTGAAAAATCTTTCCCTGGTCCAAGTTCAATAAGACATCTATGTTCTCTTTCTGCAGTTTTATGTTTAGTTCTGACATTTAGATCCATGATCCATTTTAAGGTAATGTTTGTGAAAGGGTCACATAGGTCCTGAGGGTTATGTTCCTTCATGTGCCATCCATGTGACTGCTGCAGAACATGCCGAGGAGCAGCCCTTCCCCTTTGAACTTAGTCCTCTGCCGAGGGTCAGTTGACGAGGTGTATGCCAGACGCCTGTGACTCTGTTCTGACCTGAGGTAAATGGCCACCCTTATGCTGTACCACTTTGTCTGTTTAGTGTAGATTTATACAGTAGAACCTCAGTTCTCAAACTTAATTTGTTTCAGAAGGCTATTTAAGAAGCAATTTGTTCAAAAACAAAATCATATTTTTCCACTAGAAAGCATATAAATTGAATTAATCCATTCCAGATGCCAAATGATTCCCTGCTATAACCTTCCTATATACACATGCCTAATGCCTTGTCTATCCATAAACAAACACTTCTTTTCTTAAATGTGTCAAACCACCCCTAACAGCCTTAAAGGAATCTGTCAGCACTGGACCAAGGTGTCCTTCAGGAGGTCAGATGCAGCATCTTCACTTATACCCACGTCACTGCCTCTGAAATGCTGTCCTGGCTGACTGCTTTTCCTTTTTCCAATCAACACAGTTTGTCCACCTCTACGGTTGCCTGTGGTTGTTGATTTGTGAGCATTGTCACACCCTCAGCAACATTTGCACTCTGATGGCCTCTTTATGTCTAAAATTGGCTAATTGTCCATTTCACCTGCAAGAAAAGAAAAAAGAAAAAAAAAACAGCATGAAAATATTCACAGCACAGTTTCCTAAGATGTTAACAATGGAAGTTTAGCTGGAAACTGACTCGTGTTCTCTCTTTTGTTTGTGGCCTGAGAGACACTCTTTGCCATGCTGTGTATCAACATGTAAGGGTTGTCAGGTCACAAACCAACGTTTGTTCAACACCAGAGACTTTTTCCCCATGAACAGCTTGATTGATCAAGAACCCAGGTTGGACTGTAGTTAAGTCTTAAAATCAAGTCATTATAGAAGTTCTCAAACTATAGTCTTCTTTTCCAAAATTGTTTTCATTATTTTAGTTTCTTTGTATTTTTATTCCCACTTTGTAATTAGTTTGACTATTTCTTTTTTTTAAGGCTAAAAGTGTTTATTAGAATTACTTTGCACTGTGCATCAATTGGGATAAAATGAATGTCTGACAATATGAAGTCCTTCATCCATAAAGCATCTGAATTTATGTAGGTCACCTATAGCTTCTCTCAGCAATGTTTTATATTTTTAGTGTATGGGATATGCACATTCTTTGGTAATTTTATCAAAATAATTTTTTTGAGTGCTTTTATTTTTAAACTAGAGGCCCAGAGCATGAAATTTGTGCATGGGAGGGGGGGGGTGTCCCGCAGCCTGGCCTGTACCCTTTCCTATCCAGGACCTCTTGGGACTGCTGACTCCTAAACATTCACCTAACTGCTGGCCTAATCCCCCTAACTGCTCTCCCCTGCTTGCCTGATTGCCTATAATGGCCTTTGCCTCAGCTCCACCACCATGGCTTTATTTAGAAGGATGTCCAGAAGGTTGTCAGAAGATGTTCAGTCTAATTAGCATATTATCTTTTTTTTATTATAGATGCCAACTTGTCCTAAAAATGCAGGTTGTTCCCAGGTTTTCCTATTGTGGAAGGGGAGCCCACAGTAGCATCCTGGGTTCTGACCAGGACTTATGCACTCATGCTTTATCTCAGCAGATGAGATTCCTAGAAGACTCTTGGATGTACCTTGAACATTTCTATTGATTTTGCCAAGTCATCTGCCAAAAATGTTGAACCTCTTTAAACTCCCACCAGCAACCATGTGTGTGCCCTCTGTCCTACTTTGATGCTAATATTATTGATTTCCCCCTAGAAGCTTCCCTCCCCTCAGTGACTGCTTGGCACTTGAGCCAACCTCAAGTTCAGCCCAGACTTGATTTCCCAAAATAGAACTATGAAGGAGGAAAAGTAGTTTTCCTCTACCCTTCTGAGTTCTTAGCAGAGGCCCTTGTAATGAAAGACAGATCACCTAGAGAAAAGCAAAAGTTCATTAACATGTGTATCTCATGTATATGTGGGAGATTCCAAGGAAAAATGAATAACTCTTCAAGGTGGCTTAGAATGCATATTTAAATACCTTCCTCCTAGGGAAAGGGGACGGGAGATGTAGGCCTCTTAGAGGAGAGTAAATGATTTTTAGGAAAGATGAATGGGGTTAGGGGAAAATAGTTTGTAACAAAGTTTGGGTATGATGTCAACTTCTACTGTCCTGTCCTGTGACTGGAGTCAGTCCTCTCTGCCTGATGACACTTCGCCCATCAAGGGGACCTATGACATTTAAGCTTCTTTTCGGAGGTCCAATTTTAGATCAGGAGAATTCAGTGAAACCTCTGCATGCATTTGCTGTTTTTTAAGCATCTGCAACTCAAGATCATCAATATAACAACACAGCATTGTTGGGGTGGCATGTTCTCTGACCTTCAGAATAAACCCAACAAAAGCTTGTTTCCTCTTTTAGATAACACAGTAGGTTATTCCCTGGAGACAGTATTCTGACCAGACCTTCCTGGGAGTGGTGATAATATATCCTGTGCTTGTAGAAAGGTGTGGGCCACATCACTAAATAAACCAAGGGCAGTTTTCTCATCTTGTGGAAAGGGAGATAAAGTTATGATACTTTTTATCCCTTTCCACAGGTTTCCTGTGACTTTGTGTCTCCGCTGCAGCCCCAGAACTGCCACAGCCACGGGGTTAGGATCTGGTGGGTGCCAGGCCACCCTACAGGCTTGTGTCCCTGCTCCTCAGGCCTACTTCCACAGTAGCAGTGATGAAGCAGGCCCAGAGGCCCTCCGTGGGTGGGGTGGGCCAGAATGCCTGTATCCCAGCCCAGCTGCCACCATCTTTGTCACAGAGTGGCAGTCAATTTGCATATCCCCTCCTTATTGGCTATGGGCACCACCCATCTTTGTTGCAGAGTTACAATCAATTTGCATACTCCCTCTTTATTAGATAGGATTTTGACTTGCTTTTGCTAATACATAGAAATACAGCTGGTCTTTGTACATGATCCTTGTAGTCGCAAATTTGCTAAAATCACCTATACTATATAGGTGATAATTAGTAGATTCCTTAGAATTTCTGAGTAGATTCTCTCCCCCCTCTCTCTCTTCTTTCTCTCTCTCTCTCTCTCTCTCTCTCTCTCTCTCTCTCTCTCTCCTTCTCTCCCCTTCTCTCTCTCGCTCTCTCTCCCTCCCCCTTTCTCTCTCTCTCCTTCTCTCTCTCTCTCCTTCTCTCCCTCTCTCTCCTTCTCTCCCTCTCTCTCCTTCTCTCTCTCTCTCTCTGTCTCTCTCTCTGTCTCTCTCCCTCCGTCTCTCTCTCTCTCTCCTTCT